>ML813823.1:81739-95805 GCA_009831015.1 Picea engelmannii | reverse complement strand
GATAATTCGAATGGGGAGAAGGAGGCTACAAGAAATGGGATGGAAAAATAGTTTTTGTAGGTTAGACAGTGGAAAAATGGAGCCAAGCCCATGATAGACCAACTAGCCATGAATTGAAGCTTGTAGCCTTGAGGAAACGCAAAGAAACCATGGAGAACTCTGTTGAAACTTGAGATAATAGCATGAACCTTCTATGTACACACTGAATAGCACGAGAAGGAGCAGTTTGTAAGGTACTAGACAATAGAGAAGGAGGTGCTTCTTTTGTTTGCAGGGTAGGTATGTGGGTGCCTTAGAGTTGCTCTGTCGTCAAGAAATCTGCAGAAGAAAACATTGGTTTGAGTCTGAATTGTAGATTTAATTATCCTTGCTTCACCCTGGTTGTATCATAGCCTGGCTAGGGGGTGGAATCCATTGCGGATTACCTAAGGTTGGGTGGAAATCACTCACTCAACTGATTGTTGGTCGGAAATTTCAACAAATAAGTTTAAATGTTTCTCTGGTTTATAAAAATATTTATTTCCAGGAAATATAAAGGAATATAGTGTTTTATCTCTGTCAAATCCATCTGTAATTATGCATTCCATTGATTATCTTGTTGGTAATTCGAATGATTTATGCTCAATGTGTACAATTGAATCTTTGTAGTTTAATTTCTCTGGAAAAAAAATCCCAATGATTCTACCCTCTATACATGCGTGTTGAAATGAAACATGAGTGATGCAGGAGAATTTTGCCTCCAAAATTAACCTTGTTGATTAGGCCTAAGGGGTCTTTGATTTACTAATGGAGTGGGTTCCCTAAGCTTGAATTATTGTAATTTCCTAGATATTTATTTGAAGTCTACAATGATTGCATAGGATAGATTTTGTTGGATTGAGATTGATTAATATGTAATCGAATCTACTTAAGAAAGACAGATCTCGAGAGTTTGTAATATTTAGAGAGATATAGGGTGAGTTATAGATCTCTTGAGGAATTTGTGGATCTGAGGGATCCTAGGGATTGAGAGCTGAGGGATTTTAGGATCTGAATCAAATTCAGGTATCAGAATCCTTTTGAGTATGAATATTGTAAGCCTACAGGAATGAGGGGAAGCAAGGGGTTGAAATAGACAGAGAGAAGAATAGGGAGATTGTGTGGCCTATAGGTTGAGTAGAGGCCAATTAAATGTAAATTAGGCCGAGAAGGTTAAAGGCCTTATGTAAACTTATGTACAAAGATTTATTAATAGAATATTGTGTGTTTAAGGGCTCTCTGTGTCAGTGTGAGATTGACTATCCCTTCCATTGTGTAAGTGTGCTTGTGTTAAGTAATTACAATCCATAGTGTACTTTCCATGAGTTTTGTGTAGATTTCAGGGTTTAGACTATGTGAAAACTATCAATTCATAGGATGAAGGATCGTGAATCTGACTTAAGATAATCGGGGATGATTTAATAGTGAATCATAATGAAATTGTGGGTGAACCGAGTTTAATCCTTATTTTGTGTGCAAGGCGAATTTAGGGGAAAATTACCTTCAAAGCATAGGGATCAAATCCCTTTGCAAGTGTCGAGGAGAAACACTAACCGTCAGATAAACGTTCCCAGTTAATCGCGACCGTTGATTATAACGATCCAGGTTTATTTGTGTGCTTTAACTTGGATGATCGAGATCAGACCTGGAGTGGCGTCCATCTAGATCGATGACAGGAATCAGTTCTAAGATCGGAGTCTGATACACCGAGGGAGCGATAGTCTAAAGACTAGCAGATTCAGTGCTGAAGGAATACTCAAAAAGGTGACAGTTTGATCAACGACTAAGATCGATCGGAGGAAATATCGATAGTGGAGGCAAATAGTCTGACGATCATCGAACTTAGAAGCAATCAAAAGGGTTCAGCGGAAGGAAGACCTCGATTGACAGTGAAAATCTACTCAAAGCGAGTTAGATCAACGATTGTGAAGGAGACACATGGTTTTGTTCCATCAGAGTCACCAATCGATCAGAAGACTCAACAGAAGGACGATCTCGATCAGCAGTTCAGATCAATTCGAAATCTCTAGATGAATGGTTCTGGAGAGGGAATGTGGCATAGTTCTATCGGAGATAACCATCAGAGTGATCACAATTCGTTAGAGTCTTATGCTTTTCGAAGTCTAAATTCGTAGCTACTCACACCAAAAGTAGTCAGACGCGACACTCTGATACAAAGAGAAGAAAGAGGAATATGATGGTCTAGAAAAGGAAATCGATGTGTTACAGGGAATTAAGCGCCCAAAAACGAAATCGGCACCTAGTCATAGCTCGAGGTCACATGGAAATAAGAACTCAAATTTAAGTGATTAATATGTTAGCGCCTGGTTATTACTTGAGGTCATTTGGTTGGTTTGATACTCGATTTTTGGAACTCAAATTATGAATAGGAGGAAGGTTAGTGCTCGAGATTTATGATTTGGTCCTAGAAGCTGATTTTATTGAGTTGATGTGCAATTTAATGAAAGATATTAGCACCTGGTATTTGAGCGCTAGTGAACTATATCAAGAAGAGCGGATTTCAATACTCTGATAAGGCCCATGTAAGGAATTTAAGAGAAGTTGATGTAACATCCATGTTACCAAACTACTCTGATACCAATTTGTAACATCCTCGTTACCAAACTTCTTATGATACCAATTTGTAACATTACCCAACTTACTATTGAGAAATGCTACTCCAAAATCTAGTGTACAGATTCTACTCTATAAAATTAGTCTGCACAGTAATACTTAAAGTAACACGCTCAACCCCAAGCTGAGTTGTGCCACCCAAACTTTCATCTTTTAACACAACTTATGATAGTGTAAGTAACTCAAAACAATTGCATGCACAAGCATACTTAGCGCATAGCACTACTGTGCATGTAATTCATACTAAACATGTGTACACTATTGTGTGTGAAACCATTCAGGTGTTGCACATGCCAATTCTTATGTTTCCTCGTTTTCACGAACTACTTCCTTGTGTGCACTAATGAATCCAACCTCTTGTGCACACAAAGTATTTCCCTTTGCGCATGGCCATTCTAACTTCACCTCAGAGACTCATGACCAAAATCATAATGTTAACTTAACAAGAAAAACTAACAACAAGTTTCATACTCATGCACGACTACAAATATTGAATGTCAACACCACATTTACATGTGCAAGTAGCATTATATAGAATAACAACAATTACTTATATGCATCAACATACAATAATTAAACCCATAATAAACATGGATAATTAAGCACACAGTAAATGAGACAAGCACATAAAGGCACTTATCTTTTATGAAAAGGCACCAACTGCGCGCAGAATTCAGACGTTCCTCCCAGCTATAGACTTTGTTGCTCATATACTTTCAGCAATAGGTCACCCCCGAGCTGGATCTAAGTTGGTAATAATAATAGTTAAAGATGGTCATGGAAATTTGTTTGGTACTTTTTCTTCTTGTTTCCCTTTTATTGTTTGTAGTCAATGAATTTAGTAGGATACCTCTAAGATGTGTACAAAAAGTAATTATGTAAATTTACGACCATGTGTTACAATGATAAGGTTAATAAATTAAGTTGAAAAAAAGTAATCTCGATAAAATTGAAAAACTAAAAAATAATCTACCATAATAATGATGATAATTAACGTCCATTGAGACCGAATTGGTCTATCAGACCTTAAGAGGGTAAGGGATTACTTACAATTCTTTAGAATTTTGTTTATGTGCTCGAAAAGCATTAAGAGAAGCTTTCCAAGATCACCATAGTTTTGTGATTTAAAAGGAATTGACCAACGCCCAGTTTCACTATGGAGCTCATGAGAATTTGTTCTTATCTTAGAAAGGCTTTTTTTTTATTTACATGTGTCAAAACATAGAGATATTTTTTATCTTCTAGATTAGGGTTGATTACATCCTTATAATACCTTAACTTCTAACTCTTTATCACACCACAATTTCTCCTTAAATTTTGATTAAATGATATTTTTAATAGTATTTTTATTCAAAATGGTGTCTTCCATGATTCCCCAATAGCTCAACCAAGATTGGGCATCTTTATGCCATCCTCGCTTGAGTCGAAGGTGGTTACGACTTGATTTTGAAGCAATTTTAGGAAGCCTCTCATCTTCCATGTTGTTTAACTTGTTCTTATACATTAGGTATCTAGTCATAGTCATGCTCTGAATGGGGGAAATGATTACCTCTAGGAGGAGGATGGGATATGGCATATTTCCTTTAATTTTGAGATTATAAGTTATAAAATTATTTTGGATTTGCTTTATCTTTCTCCAGGATTCATGAGAGAAATTGCATCCCCAAACTTGGCATCCATATAGAATAACAGGAATAACAAGAGTCTCAAAGAGGATTTCCTTCTTATCCCATATCCAAAGTTCCACTGATTTACAATTTTTTTCAAGCCCATAATAAGATTTCCATCGCCAAATAATCATTTTCTCAATGCTATAATTCTAGTTGAGCTTGCGATGAATATTGATTCCAAGATATTTGTATGAAGTCACTTGCTCCAAGTTGTTGTTGTCATATACGAAGGCACCATAATTGGTCTTGTTGGATTTAATTATCATGACCTTAGTATTGTCAGTATTAACAGTCATACCCATATTGGAGCAGGATTCTTAGTTGGTTTTCAAGATCGTGGGGACTCCTCACCATAAGAACGATATCATCATCATAAAGAAGAAAATTGATGACTATACCAGTGGGAGTAGGGTTGACACAACCTGCTTCTTCCAAGTAATCTTCTATCTTGTCAATGCATATGCCAAAAAGGGTAGGGGACAAGGGACAACCTTACTTGACTCAAATACTGTAGTTATTCTCTTTCGGCCAACCCACATATTTAATCATTGATATATTATATGCACTAATAGTTTTTTTTTTTCCAAAAAATTTCACTTTATATATTAGAGAGAATATGAATGGATCGTCTTCAGAAAAACCATTATAGACTGAGGTAACAAGGATTTTCTAGCAAGCTTTTCACTCCTAAAAACCCAAAGACCCTCTCTGCAGAGGTCGTGAAATCAGCAGTCAGAAAAAAACAGATCATACATCATCCAGAGAAGGCTCAAAGGATGAGTAGTCCCACAGAAATGCAATACTAAGTAACCTAAAAGCAAACAGATCAGCCCACATAAAGCCTTGACAGCAATGAGAAAAAACACCAGAAAATTCAGAAGAGGTCAAGAGACAAGTGAGGCCCCTCATGCTCTTCGATGCACTGAAAATAGGTGAGCTTCTCGGATTCTCTGGTGAGTGCCAACTTGGAAATATTGTCTGCAACTTGATTTTCCTCTCTATAAACATGATCAAAGGATATCTTTTGGAAGGTGTTTATTAATCCAATGATATTATCCTTCCAACAATCCAATGAGAGAACCTGAAGTTGGCCTTTACTTTGAAGCCAATCTATGATGATCTTGGAATCGCCCATGATATGAATCATCTTTAAGGGAAGCCTATTTGCCAAAGTGAGCAGCGCCCAAGCACCAAGAAGTCTCGCTCTAGTGTTAGTGCCCGAGCCACAATTTAGAAACAATTTGTAACTGCATATCTCATTGATTATAATTACTCCTCCTGCTTCGTTGTTTAAACCTGAAGAGGCAGTCGCTCCATCGAACCATCCTGCCACACCTCCCAATTCTTCCCGAGTGAGATTTTTTCTTCGGGGATGTGTTTTCGGCGCATTTGTATTTTCTCTCTAAGACAAGAGTGATAGATGAGCCACCTTCAAAACCGAGGGAAATTTTTCTTCAAAAGTTACCTGGTTTTGTTCCCGCCAAATGTTCCAACATATCAGAGCTGGTAAAGTCTGAGCATTAGAATTTAAAACTTTCCAACGTTTGAAACAATCACTGATACTTGTACCAACCCAACTACCTGCAAAATTTATGGCCAATTTAATCTGCCTGCAGACCTCCATTGTGAAGTCACAATCCAAGAAAAGGTGTTGAGTGGTTTCAACATTTAGTTTGCATAAGAGACATATACCCGGTCCTCTGAAGCCTCTACACTATAAAATCTCCCAAGACGGAATTTTGTTCTCGGCAAGCAACCATGTAAACAAATTGATCTTCAGAGGGACATTCCATTTCCACATTGTCATGCAACAGCCGCCAAAATTGTTATTCCATTTCATTGTTGCAGTTGCCAAGTATACGTTCTTGACAGTAATCAAACCTGTAGAGTTACCCCCCGACCATTTGAGTATGTCCGGATTTGTTTGTAAAAAAACTCCATTGAGGATAAGCGTGCGACAGAAGAGACTCCATTCTTCTTGTAGTTTCCCTATCAATTCTAGATCAATACTGGAAAACCAATTCTGTGTGATTCTCCCCAATTGTGCTTCCTTCTGTGCCTGATATAAGAAAAAATTCCCTTTCCTGTTGATAGCAACATGCAATTCTTTCGATAGTAACGCTGCATCCCCCATGCCCAAAATGCGGTCTTTACCAATCACAATGGATTTTCCATCCCAAGGACTCCACATAATCCAATGCAATAGAAGGTGGATAGATTTAAGCAGGTATGTCCAGATCTGAGAGCCTCTTGCCTTATAGATGTCCACAGTATGCAGCCAACGACGAACAAAAACAAATAGAAAGTATTTTGCTTTTAATACTCGATGCCATAACCCATCCTCCATAATAGCCCTCCAAAGACTGTGAGTTGCCAAAGCTCTGCTGAAATCAATCAAATTGCGCAGTCCCCAGCCCCCAAGGCGGTTTGGTCGAGTGATCAACTGCCAATTGCTAAGGTGTATGCATTTCTTCTGCCGACATCCTGACCACAGATAGTTGTAGGTGATTTGGTGAAGTTTAATTTGTATTGAGGAAGGCAAGCTTGTCAAAGTCAACCAATAGACAAGTTGACTCTCAATAACAACTTTGATTAAGACCATGTGCCCCCCTAATGACAGCCACCGTGAGCTCCAATGAGTGATCCTTTTTCATATTTTTGAACTAGCCAAAGCCAGTCGGCCGCTTTGAGTCTATTGAATTTTAAATAAAATCCAAGGTAACGAAACCCCTCTGAAAGATCTCTATGATTATAAGGAAAAAAAGATTTCAGAGAGTCCAGCACCAAAGGAGCAACACCATGATGAAGAAAGGTAGTTTTGTGGGGGTTGATCCGAAGAACAGAAGCGTTACAAAAAAGCTTTAGAATCCTGTAGATTTCAATCCATTCTACAATAGCACTAATAGTTGATATATTATGTGCACTAATAGTTGATGTTTAAAGTTATATATACATAATGTTCTCTTTGCTTAAAGCTCGTTTGATTCTTCATTTTGAGTATCACAAATTATAAAATTCAAAAATTTGATGTCTTCAGTTATGTTATCTAAACTAATGCTTTGTGCATTAAGGGATGGAATTTGATGGATCAATTTGCTCGTCAAATACGGTGAAAAATTCCATGTAACCATCAACCTCCTTCCTTAAAACGAGCATAATTGGCATAATAGTAGTAGAAACCATCCAATTTGAGGGGCTTTTCCAGTTTGAAATTCCAACCATGTGTGCACTCATGCTTAGAGTTGTGTACACGTCTCCAATGATGTTATGTGCAGAGTGCACTAATGCTTAGAGTTGTGTACACATGCTTAAAGCACGTTTAATTCTTCGTTTGCAGTATTACAGATTCTAAAAGTCAAATTTGATTTCTCCAATTATGTTCTTTGCGCTCATGCTTAGAGTTGTGTACGTGTAATGCTTAAAGCACGTCTAATCTTCGTTTCGCGTATTGTTCTATGTGCTTAAAGCACGTCTGAATCTTCGTTTTGAGTATTAGAAATTATAAAATTCAAAATTTCATGTCTCCCGTAATGTTATGTATACTGCTTAGAGTTATGTACACGTCATGTTCTACGTGCTTCAAGCACGTTTGTTTCTTCATTTTGAGTATTACAGATTATAAAATTCAAATTTATTATTTTTTTTGTTTATATTAGATCTTATTGCAATGTCTTTAAAATGTATTTTCATTATTAATATTTTAAACCTTATTTTTACTTAAAAACATTATATTATTATAAACATTATTTTTACTTTCAAGTATTGTAGTAAACATTATTGTTAAGTTTTTCTTAATTTATTAATTATTATTATTATTATTATTATATTAAAACTAAACATTATTTTTACTTAAAAATAAATACAAATGTATATTATTCTAAACCTAATTTTTACTTAAAAATAAATACAAATGTATATTATTCTAAACATAATTTTTACTTTAAAGTATTGTAGAAAATATTAACTTTTATTATTATTATTATATTAAGATTTATTGTAATTTTTTAAATACATTTTCATTTTTAATATTTTAAATATTGTATTTGTTTAAACTATTCAATATAACACATACATCCACCATGTTGGGTTTAGTTAAGTTTCAAAAATGTGTTGGTGGGAAGCTAAGCTCATTAAATGCTCTTCATTTTATTCCATTTAAATAATTAATTGTTTTATTGATATAGTTGAAGATAAGACTCATAAATTCCATGAATTGTTTTATTGATATCGTGGAGGTTCAATACTCATAAATCCATTAATGTACCAATGCCACTAGCTTCCATGTGTTGTGCAAGTTGCATTCCTAATGTTCCTCCTCCATGTATTATGGTCATTGATTCCTTCTTTGTATGTGTTTGTTATTCTGTATCAACTGGTGTCTCGCTCTTTCTTATTGATCCTCTTTCTTATTGATCAAATGTATTTGTCATTAGTTAAACAAAGTTTTCTCTAGTGTTTGTAATCAATTTAAACTTGGTAGAGAACAAACAAGGAACCACTACACTAATTGGTACTTAGATATGTCACTGAGCATGTTAATCATTAGCCTCGCTAATTGGAGAAGAAGCGTGGATGATAATTTCTTTCCAGGTTGATAGTTCTCATTTCAATGGTTGTGCGATGGATTGCACTGGGGTTGAAGCTGAATAATAAGACAAGTCACATTATTTCAAAATGAAAAGGAAAATGCTTAGCCACATCTTTATTTGGATCTAGAATTGAGAAAGGGACATTGGTTGGTTTCTACAATGAAAGCCTCATGTGCATATATTATTATCTCTTCTATTTGGTGATCATGTCAATGAAAAGAGGAGAGTGGTCAAATTAAACATTGAAATATATGATCACCAATAGATTAAGGAATAATAGAATCATCATCCAAAAGCACATTTCAACATAAGGAAACTATGACTCATTTTTAAAAGATGTAGTGAAGACATCTTCTAATATGGAGCATTTGAATGCAACAATTACCCAAGCCTCGTCCTCATCTTTGCTTTATGGAGTTAGCATGGCCAAGCACTGAGACTTGTTGAGAGAAAAAATAATGAAGCTCAACACTATCATTATTCTTTCAATATCAACCTACATGCATTATTCTGAATTGCAATTTTTCAAAAATAGTAAAAAATAAGTTGTACTATTGATTTCCTTTTTTTTAATGGAAACTGGGAAAGTTTGTATTATAAAAGTTGTATCCATAGCTAAACAACAAGATTATAAAAACTACTAGCCCTAGATTTTAAGCAAAGTATCCATCTCTTTATCTATAGAAAACAAGGTATGAAAATGTCTAAAAGTATTATATCTCGTTATTTCTTATATGTATACTTTCGTTAAAAAGACACCTAAAATTCTAATTACTTTGCATAACATAAGATTTAGCAAAAGGTATGGTGACTATTAGCCTCTTCCAACCCTAGGTTGGTAGGATGTGACTCTTGATTTCCAATATCCATATCTCCAAGCATTCGATTAACAATATCATCCTCCTTTATTTCCGGATGAAAAAAGTTTGTAGAGATCCTGTAGTTGGAGGTTGTTGACTAGGATCATTTGATTAAAATTGAGTACCAAATTTCTTACCATGTTACACTCTGCTTCTAGGGTGTCATTTTTTTGTTTATGTTGTGCCAATGTCTTCATGATTATGGTATTCTAAGAAGTGGAAGTATGTTCATTTTCATGCACTTTTGATGTCACGGAGAAAAGTGAATTCCAATTGCACTGGATGGACTCTTCATGCATACAGAGAGCTCTCCAAATTTCTCAAGATTTCCTGTAATACATTGGGCCATTACACAAAGCATAACAAAGTCATCTCTTGATGGGAATGGTCTCAGTATACAACTTAAAACCTTGAAACCAAAGCACTAGAAAATCCTCACTGCCCTACCAACTAGACAAAACCACTAGGCCACCTAACGTTTGTGGATTGTTGAGGCCAGGATGCCCAATATCGTGTAGAAATAAGAATCCAAACCCCCAAATGAAGATGTCCAAAACACCAACAAGCAACAATTCCTTGTAATTGACTTCTAAAAACCAAAGAGATAGATACCAGAAGTAGCACAAGGATGGACTAACCCTATAAATTCAAACACACAAACAAAATTCAAGAGCCACTGTGTTGGATATCCCACACATACTGCGCATTCTAAACCTAAAACCTTCAAGCAAATATCCCTTAAAACAATCCAAAGATTGGGGGAGATACTCACCAATTGAATTTCCAACAAGGTAGCCTTGCTCCAAAAATAGATGTATTCTCCTGTATCAAAATCTATTATCCCACCACCTTGGCAATCAACCTCGATGAAGTATTCAAAGGATAGACCAAAATTAAGTTTAGGCATGCAAAGGAGAGATACACAGGTTTTTTCATATCTATGCACTTCATATGCAATCCAGTGCATTTTTTGTTGTAACACATGATCCATTAATGTGATGTTATGTGCCTTCATTTGATATATATATATGGATGTTAAGGAATTGGTTCGTAAAACAAAACAAATTTTTCTTAAGCATTCCAACTTTTAGAGAAGTGGTCTCATTGGCTAGTGCATTTGCTTGATGATTGTGATATCGAAGGACCTAATAGAACGAGATTTTTTGGAAATCGTTGAATTCCTTCAAGAGTGAATTATAATGGAGATGGTCTTGTTATTGGAAGAGGGAGATTTTGATAGAATTAGTTTAATAATTGTACTTGAATCACATGAGACAACCAAGTTCTTGATTACTGATTCAATTGCTAAGAGAAGACCATGTAGGAATGCATAAGTCTCTGCTTGATTATTTGTGGACTCTCCTATACTTCAAGCAAACATTGTTTCTAGTTTTCCTCTGTGATCCAGAATGATCCCCCACACCTACTACCCCTTAGTGTTGATTTCACTTGTTAATCTCGTAGATATTTGATACATACCAACAGTATTTTTTCTATTTTTTCCAAGCACTCATTTCACTTGTTTATCTTATAGATATTTGATATATACCAACAATATTTCATCTATTTTTTCCAAGCACTCATTTCACTTGTTTATCTTATAGATATTTGATATATACCAACAATATTTCATCTATGTTTTCCTAACACTTATTGGTTTAGATTTATGAAGGAATTTAACCTCTTGTGAATCTATTGAATAAATATGGAATATGTCAATATATGATCCAGGGGATCAAAATATGCTCAAAAATAAAAGTGTTTGGAATTGCTCGAAAACGAATTCATGGCATAGATCTCATCCTCACGAACCCAACGCAACTTGAACGAACTCAAACATGCATCATATGCAATAGATATTGCGTTCAGTCTGCTTTTCCAAACATGCAAAAAAATGCTAACTATACAGTCTGTACAGTCTAACTGTGCAGACCATACTGTTGATGTGGCATGGGACCGTATTGACATGTGGCAGGTGTTGAATTGTCAAGTGATGACATGGCAGGTGAATTGGCAAGCGGTTTACGTGGACCTATCCGGTGTTGACACATGGAATTTGGTGGTTGAATTGGAAGGTGTCATGTGGCCCAACCAAGGGCCACCACGTGGCACCCCGTCATTGGTTTATGGTGTAAAATTTGTTGGAGTTCATGGGGGTTCAACCTGGGACCTCCGACATGGCAGAGTCTCCATGTAGGCAAGGCCACCAACCCGCCTACCATATATTACTTAACCATATACCTTTGCAATAGTATTTAAGTTTGATTTAATATTTGGTTGGGCGGAGAAAGGGTCGAGGCTTAGCCCCAACCCGTAGACCTTACCACATAACTATGTCATATGGCCACCAGAGCGCGGGAACTTTCCAACGATTAGCCCTTGGTCACGAACCCACAACATTACACTTTCCATATGAACACATGCACGATGGACTATCCAACGGTTAGTCCGACGGGTGCTTAATTTTCGGTCGACGCTTGGCCACATGGGGGCCACGCGACCACTACCTCCATCGAGAAAGGTGTTAATCTCTAACGATGCGAAAATTTGACACCATTTGCGGAACGAGCACGTGTGCTGGGTTTTTGGAATGGGAAATGCTCGAGAGCTAGGTTAGTCACACACAGGTGCGTTTTGGCAAGTAGAGACAACAAGCTATTGGGGAAAAACATCCAGAGTTGTATTTTTCTCAGATTTTAGCCAAACCAGGTGCAAGAAGAGCCCAACTAGGGCTTTTTGGACATTCTGGAGCCATTTAAGCCATCTATTTTGCATTTTGAGCATTGTAAAGAACTGATTTTGACACTTTGAACATTAATGAAAATGATCCATTGGAATTTGGACCAGGAGATGTAACCCAAGAGAGGGGTGAACTCCTTTATCAGTTTGTTGTGTTAATGTGCTTGTTATTGATGGTTGTTATGTATGTTTATGTTGCTCATGTTTAAGTAAAAAATCATTAAGTTTTATGTGTTTGCAACGTGATCCTATTGCCCAAGCACATACAAATTACATTTGCAATTTTAAAGAGACACAAGCCTTTTCATTTTCAGATCAAGTTGGTATCAGAGCATAGGTTTTTGAAGGTTTGATTGTTTGCAAGTGTTTGTTTTCTTATGCTTTCAAGATGGAATCTCACAAGAGGAGAAGGGAAACTTGTAGAGCCAAGTTCTCAACTTTCAAGAAGGATAACTACACAATCACCTAAAGCTTCAAGGAGGCATTCACCAAGTATGACTCATGAGGAGAGTCATGAAACTCTTACTTCAGAAGATGAAACTTTTAGAAAATCTTTTTATGATATGACAGAAATGGTGAAAGTTTTATTTGAAGAAAGAAATGCAAGGTTGCAAGGTGAAAGCTCAAATCCTCCAAGAGGTAATGAAGATAGTGGTGATAAAACTCCAAAAGGAAATGGAGGGAATGGTGATACTCCACATCCTTTACCTCTGTAACATACCCACTACCATAATCCAAAGTTTTCTTCTTCTTCTTTTTTTTGATTGAATTCTCAATAATGAGAATCCCCGGAGCTGGTAGTAGCAAAATGCCAATCCCTGAATCATAGGTCTTCTATTTACCTACCTGGTTCTCTGTACATAACCGTGGTCTTATGTCCCACCTGATGCAGGCGTGCCAACCACGGGCACGTCCTCTCACAGGATCTTCTTCTTCTCGGTCCGAAGAACTCCAAGGTTCTTCTATTTCCCTATCGGGACATCTGCTCCCATAGTTCTCTCGCGCGATCCACCTTCCTTGATTTATCGGGAAATCGGAACTCGTGACTTCGTGAGTTCAAAGTTTGAACACTAGGTTCTCGGACCCCCGATACCCGATGGTCAGTCAACTTGCTGACTTTTCCCCGAGGGATTTTTCTACTCGCAACCTCGTGATTCCCGTGGCCAAATTCGCAGCCCTTTTTCTCGTGAGGCTCCAATACACAATCCCACGTGCGGATCCAACGGTCTTCCCGCGATCCGGATCCAACGGTTATTACCTTCTCGCTTCTCCCGTCCTCGTGACTTTGAGTACCCAATGCTTGGGCTCTCACCCTGCGAGCTCCCGAGTTCGCGAGATCTTCCCAATCTCTTCCACCTGTCCTCACCAGATGGACGGCTCACAACCTCTCGTGGCTTCGCCACTTGCGAATTGGAGCATCCAAACTTTGGGCTCTTACCTCGCGAATCTCCGAGGTAGCGAGATCCCTGGATCTCTGCCACCTGTCCTCCTCGGATGGACGGCTTAGATCCTTTCGTGGCTTCGCCACTCGCGATTTGGAGCATCCAAACTTTGGG
>ML813823.1:53127-75692 GCA_009831015.1 Picea engelmannii | reverse complement strand
CTGTCCTCCCCAGATGGACGACTCACAAGCTCTCGTGGCTTCGCCACTTGCGACTTCGAGCATCCAAACTTTGGGCTCTTACCTCGCGAATCTCCGAGGTAGCGAGATCCCTGGATCTCTGCCACCTGTCCTCCTCGGATGGATGGCTTAGATCCTTTCGTGGCTTCGCCACTCGCGATTTGGAGCATCCAAACTTTGGGCTCTTACCTCATGAATCTCTGAGGTAGCGAGATCCCTGGATCTTTGCCACCTGTCCTCCTCGGATGGACGGCTTAGATCCTTTCGTGGCTTCGCCACTCGCGATTTGGAGCATCCAAACTTTGGGCTCTTACCTCGCGAATCTCCAAGGTAGCGAGATCCCTGGATCTCTGCCACCTGTCCTCCTCGAATGGACGGCTTAGATCCTTTCGTGGCTTCGCCACTCGCGATTTGGAGCATCCAAACTTTGGGCTCTTACCTCGCGAATCTCCGAGGTAGCGAGATCCCTGGATCTCTGCCACCTGTCCTCCTCGGATGGACGACTTGGATCCTTTTTGCCCCTATTCACAAGGGCTTAACCCTTGTTTATCTCCCTATAGATTTGACGACTGTCGGGTTCCCTAGCTAAGATTTGACGGTTCAGATCGGTCCCGATGTCGCGCCCTTTCCCACTGTTCTTTGGACGTGGATAAACCAACGGTCCAGATGTTCTCATGGAGTCTGGGGTTCTACGATTCAGATTTCCTCGCTATTCACGAAGATAGAGGAAAAAATGGTTAAGGCAAATTACGCCCTCACTCATTCCTTCAATTTAACGGTCGTGAATGACCGCAGATTTCCCGACAGGATCTCATCCATTGATCAATACTTATCCTTACGCTGCTACTTCAGGATTTCAAGAGGGTCATTCCTCTTCGCACAGGGTTGTTAAGACTTGCACATTTACGCCCTTTTTCCAGGTTCTTGGTAAACCTTTTTAAGGCGGGAATCTACGTGAAGAGTTCTATTCCTAGGCATTCATGGATATAGATAAGGGAAACAAATTCCCGAGAATGGACTGGGAGTTTTACTTGGTTCAACTTATGCATAGTTAGATTCATCTTTATCGACGTAAGTCATGCATGGCTTCCTCTATTACAAGTGTATGTCCCTTAATTATTATCAAAACATTCACATACATTCTTACACTAAAAATCGTTCACAATCTCACAGTGTTGTGAGTACATATATATATATATATATATATATATATATATATATATATATATCAGTGTATGAATTTCAAGATGCAATACATAAAATACTTATCAGAGATAACACCAGAAGTGGGTGCAACTACTAAGAGGGGTGCTCATTTCTGCCCAACTGTAGGCTCAGCGACTCCCAACGGATTTACCACTAGCCACCCCCGAGCTGAGACCACGATGCTCTGAGACTGCGTCTCCTTGTTTTCCAGTGACCAAGAGCGAAGGTTGCAATCCTTCCTCTCTGCTATCACTCACTCTGCGTCATGCCAGAGTTCCCCTCACGTCTTCCCCTTAATCTCTTCTTCCATGCGCCTTATCCTCTCGCAAGGTTGCGTGTGGCACGATTACCCTTGCGCTGGTCAGTCATGATGGCTCTACGGACAGGCGATTCACCTCCCCATTCCTCATCAAGCCATCAACCTACCATCCTGCAAGGTATTAAATTTCAGGGCCAGCGAGCCGCTTTTGGTTCTCCCGGCCAGTGGAGTCCAAATACGGTATTTCATTCTCGGTGGAAGTTAACGCCACCTTTTCAGGTGCCTTCCACCGCCATCGTGGTCTCTTTTTCTGCACATCCCCTCTCAGTAGTCCTGCAATAATTAAAATATCATTCACATTCATTGACCTCTTCCTGTAGGTCCATTTACATCACATGTTCATACTTATGAGTTTGCCATAGTCCTCGGCCAGTCTAGTTATATTTACAAACTGGGGGAAACAGGGTGTTACAACCTCCATCTTCCACTTCTTCTACCATTTCACAACCACCTCCAAATTCTCCAAAATAATATGGTAAAATTCCTCCACACACTCCTTTGCTTAAGATCGGTATTAAGTTTGAATTTCCTATGTACAATGGAGAGGTAAATGCTGAGAAATTGGATAATTGGATTCATCAGATTGAAGTGTATTGTAGGATACAAAGAATCAAAGATGACGAAACTAAGATTCAGCTTGCTTCTCTTAGATTGGAAAGTGCAACACTCATTTGGTGGGAAGCCAAAACTCAAGAGGACATGAAGAAACATGGTATTTTTTTATACTCTTGGAATGATTTTATTGTTGCACTTAAAAGACAATTTTATCCATTAGCATACATGCAGAAAGATATTTTGGATTGGCAAACATTTAGACAAGCTAATGGGCAAAGTGTGCAAAGCTACACTCAAGAATTTAGAAGAAGATCTTTGATTTTTGGTATAGATTTATCTTCTCAAGAAACTTTACTCAAATACATTGGAGGATTGCACAACTACTTGAGGCACACAATACTTGTATTTAACCCTACAAGTCTAGATGAAATTTGTGTACAAGAAACTCATTTGGAAGCAAGAGGGAGGAATGAACCTCAAGAGGGAAGCAAGAAGCCATTTGTTAAGGGAGACAAGGGAAAGAGGAAATGGAAGAAATAATGCTTCAGTTAAGAAAGAGGGAGAGAAACTCTCACGTAGACATTGTTCAAAAGATGGCCATGATGAAGACCATTGTTGGAAACTTCATCCTGAAATGAAACCCGAAAATTTCATCCATAAGGGGAAACCAAAGACTACTGCCACTACACAACATGATTTAGGTTCTGATTTGGGAGATTAAACAAAAATTATAGCCATGGATTTTCAAGGTAAGGATTCTATTACAAGTACTAGTTCTTCAAGTAGTAGTAGCCTCAATGAAATTCAACATGAAAAAGAAAGAATAGATCTTTTCCACATAAGGGTTATTTCAAAGCATACCAAGATAGATACTCTTTTTGATATTGGATCTCAAGCAAACCTCATTTCGGAAGACATTGTCAAGAAATTAAAATTGGAAACTACTCCACATCCTAAACCGTACACTCTAGGATGGATATGTGACAATGCCACATCGCATGTGACAAGAAGATGTAAACTTAGATTTGTCATCACTACAAACTTTATAGATGAGGTAGATCTTGATGTTATTCCATTGGATATTTGTGGTATTGTGTTGGGAAGCCCATATCTATATGATAGGAGAGCCATCTTTCATCATCATGAGAAAAAATATCATTCATTTAAAAATGGAGTTGAGTACATTGTTAGAGAACATACAAAGAAGATGAATTTGTCCCTTGTAAATGCTGGACAAATGAAGAGATTAGTCAATTCTAGTAAGAACTTTGTCCTCTTGATGATCAAACCAAAAGACAATGTTGAAAAAGAATCTTTCCAAGGTTGTGATGCAAAGTTGAAATCTGATTTATATGAGGTTGTTAACCAATATGATGAGATGTTTCACGAACCAAAAGGATTGCCTCCAAAAAGGGGTATCCAACATGA
Organism: Picea engelmannii; assembly: GCA_009831015.1. Lineage (NCBI taxonomy): Eukaryota > Viridiplantae > Streptophyta > Pinopsida > Pinales > Pinaceae > Picea > Picea engelmannii. The sequence continues at coordinate 72,166 of ML813823.1, read as the reverse complement.
GATACAATTGCAGCAAGATTGTCCTCTTCCAAATATTGGTATGTACAGGATGTTAGTCATGGAGAATGTTGAAATTAAAAAACAAATCCAAGAGTCGCTTGAAAAAGGGGTTATAATGCCAATCACGTCGCCATGTGGGTCACCAATTGTTTTAGTGCCAAAGAAAGATGGTGCATGGCACATGTGTGTAGATTTCAGAGCCTTGAACAAGATTACGGTAAAGAGTCGTTATCCTCTTCATAGAATTGATTATTTTCTTGATCAATTGAAAGATGATAATTATTTTACTAAGTTGGATTTGAGAAGTGGATATCATCAGATTAGGATTGTTGAAGGAGACACATGGAAGACATCTTTCAAAACAAAGCAAGGTTCTTTTGAATGGATGGTTATGTCATTTGGGATTTGTAATGCTCCTGCTACATTCATGAGAGTCATGAATGATGTTTTAAGGCATTTTCTTGATGATTGTGTGATTGTCTACTTAGATGACATTTTGATATTTAGAAAATCTCGTGAAGAGCATGTTATGCATGTAAAGAAAGTTTTGGATGTCTTGAAGAAATAAAATTTATTTTTGAAGATGTCTAAATGTGAATTTGGAAAAACCTCACTTGTTTACTTGGGACATATTGTTGGAGGAGGAGAACTGAAAATTGATCATTTCAAGGTCAAATTCATTTTGGATTGGCCCAAGCCCAACAATGTGACAGAGGTAAGAATTTTTTTGGGAGCATCCCAATATTGGAGAAAGTTTATTGCTAACTTCTCTTCAATTGCAACTCCATTACATGCAGTGACAAGCATCAATCAAATTTTCCAATGGGGAGGCAAGCATAAAAAATATTTTAATGCATTGAAGGAGAACATTAGCTTAGCTCCAGTTCTTGCACTTCCTAATTTGAGACAACCATCTGAGATCCAAACAGATGCAAGTAATTATGCAATGGAAGCAATCTTGTTGCAACATGGTAAGCCCATTTATTTTCATTCTGAAACTTTTAATGGTGTTGTGATTAATTATCCTACTTATGATAAGGAGTTGTATGCATTGGTGCAAAGTGTGAAAAAATGGAAACATTATTTGTTGGGAAAATAAACTATCATTCACACAAATCATCAACCATTGCAATACTTGCAATCACAAACAAAGCTACAACAAGCAAGGCACTTCAGATGGATGGGTTTTCTACAACAATTCCACTTCGTTATAAGGTATAAGAAAGGAATTTATAACAAAGTTGTTGATATGCTTTCTAGGCGTATTGTTAGTGCTTCAGTTTTTCTCAAGCATAATTCTACCATGCATGAGAGCTATGTTGAATAGTATGCTTTAGATGTTGATTTTAAAGAGGTTTAGGCAACTTTGTGTCATTCTAACCAAGTAGAGGAATTGGATTACCATGTGCCTGATAAGATTTTGTATAATCTTGGAAAGCTATGTATTCCACGGGGTGAAAGAGTCAACATCATAAGGGAAGCACATTCTTCTCTTATTGTTGTCCACTTTGGTGTAGGCAAGACGAGGCTAATTTGCAAAGGTATGAATGAAAGTGTTTCAAGATATGTAAGAGGATGTTCTTTATGTGCTACAAGTAAGCCTAGCAATAGAAAGTTGGGTTTGTATACTCCACTTCTGGTTCCTTCTCGTCCTTGGGAAAACATTTCCATGGACTTTGTAGCAGGTCTACCTATGTCAAAAATGAATAATGTTTATTTGTATGTTGTGGTTGACCGTTTTAGCAAAATGGATATTTTGATGCCTTGTAAGAAGCAGATTACAGCTGAACAAATGACAAAAATATTCTTTCAGAATGTTTGGGTACATTTTGGGTTTCCCAAATCCATTATTTATGATCGAGATTCTCGATTTATTGGGAACTTTTTATCAAGCTTATGGGCACTCATGGATATCAAACTGAAAAAGAGCACAACATTTCATCCACAAACCGATGGTCAAACAAAAGTGGTGAATAGAACAATAGTACATCTTCTTCATGGTTATTGCAACAAACATCCTAAGCTTTGGGATGAACACCTACACTACATTCAACATGTTTACAATCGAGCTAAGCACTCTTCACTCAAACATCTCCATTTGAGGCATGTTTTAGTTATTTTCCAAAATCTCCTTTATATTTTATATTTGGGAAGGATATTTCTATTGATGGTCATTATGACATTGATAGAGAAAATAACTTCATTGAACAAATTCAGTTGGTGCATCAAATGGTACAAGAACAGTTGGAAAAGAGTCAAGCCAAGTACAAGACAAGACATGACAAGCATCGTGTTGATCACAGTTTCCAATTTGTAGATGAAGTTTGGCTTTACGTTAGCAAGGAGAAGGTAAAAAAATGAAACCAATTAGATATGGACCTTTCAATATTCTTGGAAATATTGGTAACAATGTCTTTTGTTTGGATTTACCTCCTTATATGCAAATGTATGCAGTTGTTAATGTTGAGAATTTGAGATTGTATGAGCCTACTTTGATTTATGATCAAGGAGAGCATGTTCAGATTCCTTCCATAGATGACTTCTTGCAAGATTATCTTTCAGAATTGCTTGAGGATACAATCCTTGACAAGAGGATGAGAACTTCAAAACGAGGGAATGTGGAATACCTTTGTGTTGGTCTTAAAGGCACAAATCTAAGAAAAGATAAATGGATTGAGGTTGGAAAGGTGAGGGAAATATACCCTCATCTTTAGATAGACTGAAAGTAGTCTTTTGGAGGTCCAAAAGCTTCCCAATGGCGAGGAGTGATCCAGGGGATCAAAATATGCTCAAAAATAAAAGTCCTCGGATTTGCTCAAAAATGTATTCATGGCGTAGATATAAGCCTCACGAACCCAACGCAACTTGAATGGACTCAAACGAACATCATATGCGCAAGATATTTCGTTTTGTCCGCTTTACCAAACAAGCAAAAAAAATCTTGATTGCCTAGTCCATACAGTATGATTGTGTAGACCGTAATGTTGATGTGGCATGGGACCGTAATGAGACATGGTAGGTGTTGAGTTTTCAAGTGATGACGTGGCAGAGGCTGATGTGATAAGTGAACTGGAAAGAGGTTTACATGGACCTATCTGGTGCTGACATGTGGCATTTGGTGATTGAATGGGAAGGTGCCACACATCCCATCTAGGGGCTTCCATGTGGCACCTCGTCATTGGTTTATGGTGTAAAATTTGTTGGAGTCCGCAAGGGTCAAACCCGGGACCTCCGACATGGCAGGGTCTCCACGTAGGCAGGGCCACCAACCCACCTACCATATATTACTTCACCATATACCTTTTCAATAGTATTTAAGTTTGATTTAATATTTGGTTGGGAAGAGAAAGGAATGGGGCTTAGCCCCAACCCGCGGACCTTACCACATAACTATGCCATATGGCCACCAGAGCGCGGAAACTTTCCAACAGTCAGCCCTCGGTCACAAACCCACAACATTACACTTGCCATATGACCACATGCGCAGTGGAATATCCAACGGTTAGGTCGACGGGTGCTTAATTTTTAGTCGGCGCTTGGCTACATGGGGGGCCACGCGACCACTACCTTCTCCAAGAAAGGTGTCAGTCGCTAACAGTGCGAAAATTTGCCACCATTTTTGGAATGGGCGTGTGTGCTGAGTTTTTTCCACAGGAAACACTCGGGAGCTAGGTTAGTCACACATAGGTGTGTTTTGGTGAGCATAGACAACAAACTTTTGGGGAAAAACATCCAGAGATGTATTTTTCTCATTTTTTGGCCAAACCAGGTGCAGGAAGAGCCCAACTATGGATTTTTGGACATTATGAGCCATTGAAGCCATCTATTTTGCATTCTGAGCATTGTAAAACACTGATTTTGACACTTTGAGCATTAATGAAAATGATCCATTGGAAGCTGGACCAGGAGATGTAACCCAAGAAAGGGGTGAAGTCCTTTATCATTTTGTTGTGTTAATCATTTTCATATCAATATAGATATTTTTAGTAGTGTTAGAAAGATAATGGAAAGTTACATTCCTACTACTTATTCATAGAAAATATTGATATGGCACTTTAGTATGGAATTATTCAATTGAACCAATAAAATAAGAAGTGTTAAGTGAAGATATGGTTTGGGCACAACATTAAATTTCCATTGCATTAAGAGCATTTGAAGATTGTTATTAATTTTCTATTGGGTTAGCAACAATTTGAAGATTATTTGAGATACCAAAACTTAAAGCTAAAGGACAACTTTTAACCCATACTACCAAGTAGTAAAGATTAATAAATTCAATAATACAAAAGAAAAATTAAACATGTTTCAAAAAAATCTATTAGGTGTCCTCCATTCCTTTTCATGGATAAAGTACAAACAACTTATCTAAACAAAGGAAATAGTTGCAAAGCAGCAAAAACCTAAACTAAAGCAAGCCCAATTCCTTGAGACATTAATAGACCTTCAACCAGAGATTTTGGGTCAATAAAACTTCATCAACCATAAAAAGAAATCGATGTAACCAAGGGAAGTACAACCTTCCCGGACAAAACCAATGAAAACTAAAATCTAAATATCTATGTATCTAGCTTAAAACGATACAAGGTACATTGTGTACAAGAAATACATCATATAAACAGTCATACTAACCACATGAACCATATGAGATGGCCGGAAACTGCCATTGATTGCTCTGTTTGTTTTAATATATATATATATATATATAATGTACAAGAAATATAACAGACAATAGCCAATTGTAATCAGACTTTAGATGAATTATAGAAAAACAGATAAAATCGCCCATTAATTGCTTTCTGTTTGTGAGTTTTTGATACCAACATATTCATAAAATGAGTGCTTCCCTTCTACTCCTTGAGAGAAATAACATTTCATAATGTACAAGAAATATAACAGACAATAGCCAATTGTAATCAGACTTTAGATGAATTATAGAAAAACAGATAAAATCACCCATTAATTGCTTTATGTTTGTGAGTTTTTGATACCAGCATATTCATAAAATGAGTGCTTCCCTTCTACTCCTTGAGAGAAATAGCATTTCATATAAGCTTCATAAATAAAATTCTTGAACAAGCGTGGATGAGTTTGATTAATGAGTTCATGTGCATGACTGATCTCTGCATCAAAACCATGAGCATAAAACATCGCAAAAGCTCTTGTATTCTTATAACCTGAAATACAAACTACATAATATTAGTAAGAGTGTAATGCTAGTCATTCCTACATGTGGACTCAGACCAAAAACAAGATCTAGTCTGGGCCACTGAGGATAGTAATTCATCCTCATTTTTTGGTATGGCTTTCCAAACTTCGTTTCTAGGAAATCGTACTTTAACTGTAATGTCTCAGCAATTAAACTCAATCGCTTCCCAACAAGTATTTTTATTTCAATATTGTATGTACCCATTATCTTCCTGCAAAACTTTGCACAACACGATCAGTAAAATGACAACAAGTCTGAATCTATCACTACAATCAGTTGTAACTTTGAGTGAGCAATTGCTTCACAATTTATGTTTGAAAGTGAGGATATATATATATATATAGCAAACTCAGTAAACATGTTAAGTAGATTTACTTAAATATACCATCAACATCAATCAAGTGAATATTCTATGTACCACGACATCAATCAAGTGAATATTCCATGGATCACAAGCAAATGATCCAATAAATGTATGTTCTAGAAAGTTGATGACATTAACAAAATCATTCATAAACCATGAGAGAATATCATTATTATAAAATGATGGTGCATGAGTGTTGTGCTAGTAAATTTGCTTACCTATGCCCACAATTCAATTTTCCAAAAAACATAATATAAAGTATTCAATATTTACTCATTTGCTTTATCCTCATCGCTATATGGATGCTCTCGCTACAATTTTGGAGAGAAGATTGGTCTTATCTACTAGCACAGCCACAATTACGTGGCTGATTAACGCTGAAAGGCAGAAATGTGGCCACCACAGAAATGAAACTAAACGCCCCTAGCACAGAAATGAAATAAAACGCAGCCAGCATAGAAATGTGGCTACAATTGTGTGCGAATATCTTAATATTTTTTAATCAGGTAGACGTGGCAATAAGTTAGTGAACACAGTAATTTTTAAACACGATTAGGTAAATGTAAAAAAGTAAACATATAAACGGATGTCTTTATAACAGCTCGGAAGTTAATGGATGAAATCAGAGCCATTCATTTATTGTGACGACTAAGAATATTCTAGGCATATTTAATCTCGTCCATAGAAAACGTATTAAAAACTAAAAACCTATTAAATGTGCCCATTATCAATAGGTATACGCCTTTCGGCGTAAACATCACAACTTATCGAAACACCGTACAACCCTATTGAAGCAACTGAAGCATGGAGTCCTGCACCACTTTGGAGAACACCTTTGTCGTTATCAATCTCCTAATGTGGATATTATTGTTCTGTGCAGTCATTGTTTTAGACTCTTAGAAGGATCATGTGGAAGTACCAATAGCACATGCACGACAGAGAGCACGCAATTGCAACAAGAGAAGCAGGATGACCGAGTGTTATGGAGCCTATTGTAACATAGATTAATTTTTTTATTAAAATAGGGATTTTGAATTTTATATTAGTTGTTTTTTAATTTTTTTTAATTGGTTTAGATTTTAATACAAATTTAATTAGTTTTGTTTTATTTATTTTGTGTTAGGGTAGATTGGTTAAATTTGCAGTAATGTTAGTTTATTTAGATTATTTTTATTTTTATATATAGTTTAATTTTAGATTATATTAGTTGTATATATTAGATTATACAAATTTATAATTAAATTAAACTTTACATGCATATAGGCTTTGTATTATATAGGTATACATACCCTACCCCCCTATGGATTTGAACTTGTGACCTCTTAGGAGGAAACACATGTTCTTAACCATTAGGCCCACTCAAGTAGTATTAATTTTATTATATAGTTTTTGTATACAATTTAAACCATATTGTATTATAACTAATGTAATCTTGTTTTATATGCAGGAATATCATGTGTAATCTGGTGCATCAATCTAAAAGTGGATGTAATCAATGATTCTAATGGAAATTCACTTTTAAACTTGTCTGGTATTTAATGAGGAGGGGCGGACGCGAAATGTCTTTATTTCATTATATTTATTGCTATGTGTCGACTCGTGGCAATTTTGTGTTTCTCTTTCACAATTATCAAGGGCACACGTTAATTTCCGCAATCAATCTTATCCGTTGATCCACTGGACACGCAGATGGTGAGATCAGTCAACTCTAAAGATAGAAATTGATCGATTAAATACTCAGAAATTGAAGTTGAATAGAAAAAATGTGTTTTTATCATATAAATCTAGTATTATATAGTTTATGGATTTTAAAGTGTTTGATGTTTGCAAGGTTAATGGATTACCATTGAATAAATTTATACATTGTTGAAAACCACAAAGTGCTAAAAGTAAGTTAAACTCAAGTAAAGTAGTCTATGGAGGACTCTTCTCTAATGTCGGATGGACTTGTAGACTTGTTGATTAGGTGGATTGTTTTGATTTGAATTGTGTGTAGAATATCCTAAGGGGATTGATGTTCTACATGTATAATTTCATGAGAAATATTTCCCTCCATTCATTTGGAGGGTAATGCTACAACTTGTCAGCATTTAGGAGATGTTTTCCATTTTGAAAAGAAAACTTTTCCAGGATCCATTAACAACTTTTTCCTTATACGATGTTTTCCCTTGAAAATTTAAAGGCATGGGGTACAACATTTCACTTTAGACAACAAACATTTAAGAGATTGATGTGGAATGCATTCAATAAGCACAAAAGCCCAAAGGCTTTGCTTCTCTTTTGAAGGAAAAAACAGGGAAAAAAAAATAATAATTATACTGCAAATATAGCCATGATCAAATTATGGTCATAAAACTTATTTAAAAGATATAATATAATTCATACAACCATGAAACCATGTGAAAATTACAGAATTTATTCAAAACCAATAGACATATAGATAACTCACCTCAATTACCTTCCGATCACAAATGGAAACGGCCTCCTGCAAGAAAAGAAATTGTAAAAAAAATTCACAAATAATTTTTCACCATGTCATATTAACCTATGTTCCAATAACAGGACCGTCCATCATAATATCCCAAAATAGGTTGGCATGTAACGTATGAAAAGAGATGAAACTTACCTCATAAATAAAGGAGTAGCTAGAAAGCCCTTTCTATTCTTTCCGAGAATATCAAGAGAATTTTTATATTATCCCTTTTTAATGAGATGTGTTTGCATGAAGCATCAAACCCATAACGAGGGCCCTGACACGTTAAAAGCATCCTTTTGATTCAATTTCATTCTCATTTTAAGTTCCATAAATTAACAAAGTTATGATGATTAGATTAGTTGCACTGCTCTGATCATATTAATCCAAATCTCTCTGTCTATTTTAAAATTTTGCTTAAAAAATAATTAATGTGGCCAATGTTCATTGTAAGACACTATCAATGTAAATATTATGATTGTATTTCCTTAAAAAAATGAAATATTTTAAAATTTTGATTAAAAAATAATTAATATGGTCAATGTTCATTATAAGACACTATCAATGTAAATATGATTGTATTTCCTTAAAAAATGAAATGAATCTTTTCTATTTTAAAACTTTGATTAAAAAATAATTAATGTGGCCAATATTCATTGTAAAACATTATCAGTTTAAATATGATTGTATTTCCTTAAAAAATGAAATGATAATTTGAGAAAATATTGATAAGAAGAATTTGTGAAACTGGCAAAATGCAATGCAAATGATATTGACATGAAAATACTATGGGATGACTTGGTTGTAAAGTTTTTAAAACTAATGTTCATATGAAAATACAAAAAATATTATGGAATTACTTAGTTGAGAATCTATATGCATATAGGGACAAATTAACAAATTTAAGAATCTCTTTCCACCTAAAAAGAGATGTCAACAATTAATTTGGAATTATTTTTGGTTGTGAAATTGATACATATAATCTATGTCACAACCAGAAAATGTTGACAATGAGAGTTTGTAAAACTTGTGGAATGCAATGCAAATGATAATCACATGAAAGTACTATGAGATCACTTAGTTGCACAGTTTGTGTGATTTTCACATGAAAAGTTATGACATGAATATGTATCATTTTCTCTACATTTTAACATTACTTCAAAAAATTATTTATCAAATAAAATAATGTTACACAAATGAGTTAATAATGAGAATGAATTATTGGTATGTCTCGTTGTCATTGCATCCACAAAAAAATATGTCTTTCAACCAAAAATTAAATATAAATTGAACACTAATAATAGAAGAAGAGATAACCAAAAACCCAAATTGATATACGAAAGTAACCAATGAAATGATTACCCAAACACAATAAGGGAGAACAAAGGTTTGAAATAAGAAAAATCACTAAATTGTTAGAAGTATACACTTTGTGACATTTATTATAGTATCATACAGATGGAATGCAAAATGATATGAGAGCTTACGGATCACATCATATAGTACAGGAATTATAACCCCTAGATACTAGTGCTAGTTTCATTGGTTGGCGTTGTCTCACCAAAAGTAGTTGTCTTAGTTAGAACATATGACGCACAACATGTTCAACAATGCACGAAAAGTTATAATATGAAAATTTATAATATGTATAGTAAATTTTAAAATATGAGTATACAAAACCAAAAACAATTCCAACATAAATATAAAATGAACCAATCCCACCCTAAAAAGCATATGGGTTGGAGAATATTCACTAATTTTTAAGGTCTTTCTATCCCTAGCTCATACCTCTTTCTTTCCCTTCCTGTTGTCATTTTTCATTCTTCAGGACAAACTATAATAGACATAACTTGGGAGTGTGATTGTGAATAATCATTATTCTATGTGCACAATTACATTTATGATGATCTAGTATAAGTACTATACACATGGAAACTTGCTAACAAATCAATAATGGTTGATTTGTTTGTAGAATATTCATCTTATGAAACTTTCTTTAAATCAGGTAATATTTTCTCCAATTGCTCTCCTCTCAAGATGCAATTCTTAGGAGCATTATTTTCTTAGAAGCTGTAATCAAATGATTGCATTTTGCACTAGTAGGTTCAAAGGGATTTGTATATGTACTTGTTGCCATCAATATTCCTTGTATTTTTTGAAAAAATGATATATGAAGATGAAGTTAGTAGTGTGATACCTAATCAATATATGTATAACTATAGAGTTTTATATATACTTGTTTATTGTGCATAGAGTCGATGGTGAAGCAATCAATTTTTTCAGATTTTCTACTTTCTTTTGTGCTCTCAACTAGCATATGAATGTTGATTGTAAAGTTCGAAAACTTTTTCTTGTTTTTTAACTATATTCTTTAACAATATAAGTGGGAACCGGTTTACTTGCAATTCTTTCTTAATGGAAGAATAAATTGGAAACAAAGTGTCATGTAGTTGCCCCTGTTGCATAAGAATCATTTGTGAGACATAGTAAAAAATTAAAATTAAATCACTATATTTGAAATGTAGCAATGAATATGGCCTTACAATTGCTTTATCATTCTCGGTGTTGCCATCCTTGATTTCTAAAAAATAATGCATGCCCATTTTTGTTGTTGATATTGCAATAGCACCTATTGTGCCAACTGGATAAGGATTTGTATTATGTGATAATTGTGCAATTTTTGTATTTGAAAAGAATCTATGTTCCATGCAAATAGGAGATATGTTTTCAACAACGCTTGAGTTGGTTAATGAAATTGTTTTTTCACAATCACCACCATCATATTTTCTTTTTTCTATTATTTGAAATTTTTTTATAGAAATCCCAACATCTGGAACAATCTTTTGTTAGTGTCGTTCAATAATTTATGCAGGCACAAACAATGTTACTGTCATTTCAGCTTTAATGTCTGTAAAATATGCACTAAGTATTTTCCGTGCCTTATTTTCTTTGTGTAATTTTTTTGTATATAACTAATACATCACCATGGAAAACATTCCCAATTACATTATTGTTGATATCCTCAATTGATATCAATGTTTTCATCGTGTTCATGAGAATGGGATAAAATTAATGTTTGAAAAGAAAATGTATCTAATGTAAATAGAGACACTTAGAAATAATTACCTTTTTGTATGTGTCCTGTTTGATTTGTGCATTATGGGAGCTAAAAAAATTGCATATGGAATCAAGAGACGTAAAAATGTGGACTTAAAAAAAAATGCATAAAGCATTTGAAATCTAATGTACTATGCTATAAATAATGCATAGATGATGAATTGTTAATGTATACTTTCATGTTAAGTATGGTGTATAGAAAATTTATACAATTTATTAGCACATACTACTGACCTTTCTTCTTTTACAATGTACCTTTTTTAAACTCTTTCTGGTTGCACCGCATATTCATTGCTTATGGCTTTACCTTTTACACTTTTGTCCATTTTCCTAGTTTTAAGATATAAATTAGATCAAATATATTTAGGATAACAAAGTTAAAACTTTGAAAAATGTTGATGTATTAATAATGGTAGAGTAAAAAAGAAATATGAATTTAGAGATACTTACTTTGTTCTTATTTCTTGTATGCTTCTGCAAAATAGATAATCATAAAGCATTCTACAATGAATATGTTTTTCGGGTTGTTTTCTTGTATGCTTTTGGTCAAAGATGTTTTTCAAGTTGCTTCCTTGTATGCTTTTGGTTAAAGATGTTTTTCAAGTTGCTTTCTTGTATGCTTTTGGTGAAATATATAGTAAAAAAAAACATATCATCATATAGCCTTCTCCGATGAAAATGATTTGCAAATTGTTGTCTGAGAAGTGAATAGGTTTAAACAATAATGCATAGCTAATGTACTATCTATTTGCAAAAAAATCACTTAAAATGTAGTGAAGCTTGAACCACATTATGATCGCTCTAATATGCATTTGAAATATTGACTTGGCATTGTTCAATGGGAAAAATTGTCCAAATGTGGTCAACCACGGGTATTTTTTTCGGGACAAAGTTATTTGTTATTTCTTGTAATTTCTCTTATTGCATGTACTCTAATAGTTGCTTTCTTTTCTGGCTATTTGAATGAATGCAATTACTTCAATAGTTGATGAAACAGATGCAAGTGCTGCAGCATATACATTTATTATGCATATTTTTCATTGAAAATATATATCTGATAAAACAAGCCCATCTTTGTTATTGCAATTTTTTTTTGTTGATATGATGTCTATGTTTTTTTCTATGCAAGTAAGTACTCTCTAAATATAATTTGTTATGTTGAAATTGAATTTGGAAAATTCATTGTTTGTTGGTGCAAAGTTTAGATGTGTTTCTTAGATGCAAAGGATCATACTATTCATCAGATCTTCGCCATGTACAATGTCATTGATATTAGCATATAGACTTTGTGTATTAAAAGTTGCAACCAATAAATTAATTGCATTTGTTATTGGTGTTTGTATATATCATGGTTTCCACATTACATTTGTTGTTAAGCATTTCATTTCTTCTACTATTTTCTTGTTCACGTGAAAATTCTTTTGTGTTAGTTTATTAACAAGATATAGTGATTCCATTGATTTGACACATGATAATGTTGTGTATACTAGTCCATGTGTCGATATATGACTTGGATCAAATGCAAGTCCATCTAATGTCAAGCCTTGCGATTGATGCACTGCTCTAGCACAAGCTAGGTTTCTTGGGAATTCCTTTTGTACTGTAATTTGAGAGATTTTGCTATTAGATGATAGTTTTTTGCAATGTGTAGTATTGGGGTCCAAGTTGGGGAGATATATTTGTCGTACATTTGATGATACTTGTTCCTTCAAGCAATTTACCAATGTTTGGATTTACAGAGTCTATCCATATTGCATCCACATTTTTCTTTTTTTTGGTATATATTTTGCATATTCCATCGGCACCATTAACAAGGCCATCTTCTATGCTATAGTTTCCAGCGTATATCTCAACGAGAAGATTAAATTTGATTAGAATTTTTGGTGGAAACATTATTTCATTCTCATATGGTGCATAACCTACCTGCTTACTTTCATGTTCGTCAATTGCATCAAGAACTATAAGTTCTTCATTTACATATGACAACATTTTTTCATTGTTCTTTTGTACATCCTTGTTCCTATAAAACAAGTATGGAAATATGGATCTAATGGAGCTTTTATATGGCAATGATCGTTTATGTATTCTATGTCTTCATTAGATTGTTGATTCATTCGCATTTTGTCAAGGATTTCAACAATTTTTTTGTCTTTTTGGTGCATTGTAGTATGCAACTCATTGCATTCTACTCAGGGATCATTTTAGGGGCTAAATTTCTCTCATGGGCTAATTTTCCATGGTTTTTCCAAAAAAAAGATTCGCTATTCTAATAATGATTCGCCCAAATTCTATAGGATAAAATTATTTTACCTTAAAAATCGCCAAAATTTTACACAAACTATATAGAATCCTTAGGAATTTGAATATTTTTACAAAAATATCACCAAACATTTATAGTTGGCATATGAAGGATTACTAAGATTCACCAAGGTTTCTACATTTTAAAATAAATTTCCATCCTTAAAATCATCCCTGATTCTACTTTTTATTTCCAAAAGTGGTATGGTGTTTTTTCCTTCTCTACAGTTGGATACTCAAAGATTAGAGAATCTCTGATAGGTTGTGCTTGGAATAAATCACCTGAAAATATTATATCAATATTTCCAAAATAGGCTAATGGGCTATGCTTTATTTCTCATAAATGTTTGTCAATTTGGTACAAGAATATTGCACCTATTAAGGATGCCTCATAAATAAGTATTACATGGAGTTGTTGGCAATGTTTTGTTAATGTGTCTAATTTTTCACTTTTAAGAGAAAAGTATTATGATGTGTTGAATAGCATGTGAAATGCAGAGTGCAGTGTCACACCACCTGCATTGAATGTTGTCTTTCATGTATATGTTGTTATGATTCCTCTCACTTTCATTGGGTCATATTCCAATATGTTATTGTACACGTGCATTAGGGAATGGAAAATTGTTTTCACAGTAAATGTTTTCCCAATACCAACACCTCCTGCCAAGAATAAGTGTACTAGTTTATTTGGATCTCTTTTTTAGTTCTCAATATCTCCTTCACTATATTTGATTGTTCTCTATTTAGCAATCTCATCATTTGATATAATTCTTCTTCTTTTAATATATATGGTTGTTTTACAATTTGGTAAGGTCTTTCAACTATTGATTTTGAATTTCTAACCTTCTGTAAATATTCAAAATCCGATTTGATATTATACTCTTGATAACATGGGTCGACATCTATTTCTTTATATTTACATATATATCTATTGAACAACTCGTTATCTTTTTTTCTCAACTTCATCTATTATGTCATCAAAATCACTCCACGATGTTATAATTTTGTTGGTGATTTTTTGTTCATTGCATTTTATGATTTCTTTAAATGTTAGATATGCATTTTTCCAAGTTGAGTATTTCTCTTTGAAAATGTTTTTTATCAAAGGGATATGGAACATACAACATCGATTTTTCTCTGTAATAGCTATCAAAGTCCTTATGCTTATTGTACTTCACATATCTTATGACATATGGATTGTCACAATTTCTTCACTTATTACATTTTATTGTGTGCATGATGCAAACGCTTCTAAGCATATATGTTTAATTCTTTCAATTCATTGTACATAGTGGTTGATGATCAATAGGCATGTTATGTTTTTCAAATCATCTCGTTCATGTTCCAATTCTTTTGGTCTTTTCAGCATAAATGTTCGTTCATATTTTGGTGAAGTACTAAGAAATATACATTTTCTTGAGCTAGTATTAAGTGTCAATGACAATACTATATATACAAGTTGTTGTGCAGACATTTGTTGCAAGTTTAGTAAATCTTTTCAGTCTTGTAATTCTTTCTATGACCTCAACTTCCTTTTTTTTAGAATCATTCTATATATGTTTAAACATTGGTGTCATTGTTGTGTCTAGTTTTGTCATATATGAACTACAATATGTAGTTGCAGCGTAAGAGTCAAGTACAAATTGAGCATCAATATTTGCATTCCAAATCATTGGAATATGCCGAGCAAATTTATTAGTCCATATGTCTATTGTTTTCCTTTCTAATAAATTTTTTGTTCGATTTAGACTATATTGAATTGCATGGATGTAGTCATTCCCTGTTATACCTAATTTGTCCATGAAACTATCAAATGTATATGTTTCATCATGATTCATAGTTTCTAGGGTATAAAAATATCAATTTTGCATTTGTTTTTGTAGTTGCATTGTCAAATTTCATAGGTTCAAGGATTTTTCTTTTTCTCATTGGTGGAATCGGGAAATTGAACTTACAATGCATGTTTTTTTTCTTACAAGTTCTTGTATGTGATGGTGTTGAATACTTTTGAGCTTGGTTAGGAGTATTTTTTAGTCCTGAGACAAGTGCTTGTCCACAAAGCTTTCAATTTCAATGTTTGTATTTGTTCCATAGATGGGTGCATTGTTTATCCATAGTAATCCATGTTCATGTTGACTTCCTCTATTCTGAAACTCTATTACAAATAAATAGTCTTTCACTTCACTAAAGTATTTGGATTCATGAAAAACTAATTGACGTAGAGAATTTATTCTATTTTTGTAGTATCTTACACATGTTACAGGGTCATTCCTGATCAAGTTGTCAATGACCCTTAATGAGTTTTTTTTCTCTCATTTAAGGAACACTATCATTGTGTTCCTAAATTTAGGCCAAGTTAGCTTGAGTGTTGGCGAGGTGTGTGTTGTAATAATGGCTATTTTTTCCAAAATGAACTCTCAAATCCTAGGAAGTTAGTATAGTTGATTTTGTGTGATTAGATTGTGATCTAGAAGATTGGGGATCCTATTTGTCAGGATCTCAAACAGATTCTTATGATTCCTTTAAGAATAGAAATGTAATCGATCAAAAGGGGGATGGAATAGAAGGAAGACAGAGGTTTATTCTGTGTGTGGTTTTGAATAAAATATAATTCCAATTGACCCATGTTTTATGTAATGAAGCCTTTTGTATACGCTTGATTAAGATTTTGTAATTGTTTAACTTGGTAGATTGATCATTTCATTGATCAATCAATCTCTGCAGAAGGATTAGATCTATCTGATCTATGTTTGGATGAATTTAGGTTATGTAAAGAGCGTTTTAGTAAGTTGCAACAATGTATTCCTGAGTGAATCACCACATTACAATGAAGATGTAGATAAATCGACCCATGTAGCTTAGTCACGCATCCAGAAAGAGCAGGTTCACGTTTGGGTAAACATCCTCAACCATTTTTCCACGCTTCCAAAAATAAGCTCTGAAACGTTCGATCCAGAAATCCAAATTGTTACAGAGTACTCGATATTGATCTGGTGTTTAAAAACAAAGTGTTATGCCCTGTACAGAGGTAATAATTGATCAGAGGATTTTTTTATCTCTTTGATGTTGCATTAGCTTTACATTGTGTATTGAAATGGTTACTCAGCACACAAGTATTGTCGTTATTGAGGTAGTTATAAGGTTTTTTTCCAACGAGGGCGTGACAGGTCATAAACCTTAATGCAACAGTAATGCACTTAACCCACACCTAAACTCTAAACCAAAAAACGTGAACACCCCACTCGACCTAGTGACATGGCCCATCATTGAATGAAGACTCTGAACTCATGTTAATGGCATATGTATTTTCGCCATGTAGACATTTAACGTTGTTTATGTCCATTAATGGAAGGACTATGACGTACTCCTTGAGCTAGACAAACTGGTCTATTTCACCCACTATGGGCTCGCCACCTTCGAAACTTCACATGGAAATGTACTGTGTTTTCCTGTCACCCATTACTTCCACTAAGCAATCGTTTCAAGGTCACTATCGAAACGTTCTTCCCCGTTTGACTATGTATTCACCCAAAATAACTTTGACTTCGTCGTTGTAATCATTTCAGTGTTAATCCTGGAACGTCTTCCTCTGTGTGGTTGGCCTGAAATGTGGAAATGAACTCGGCCTGGAAACAATGGAGGGCACATTTCTGTCTGGTCTTCTCTCTATACAAGGTAAACCCAAAAATCATTTGTTACCTTTAATATTTTGTAACAATTTGTGGATAGTTTGTATTGGTTGTCGTGTTTGTATTCTTCCTCTAGAACTATCTCCTTCCGGGCTCTCGGGTTTGAAGCTTCTTTTCTTTTATCTTCACTTAATCTCTATGCAACGTCCCACATCCACACTCTGTGTGGTATATCCCCATTGTGTAAATCATGGTAAGATTTGATATTGAAAATTTAGCATTCCCAGTTAGCATATACACCATTTCATGACTCTAAGTATTTACCTTACCGCACCGTGGACTATATTTCTGTGTGAAATCGACAGATATACAATAAGGGTTAAATTGTCAATGGATTTAAGGATTCGGGTTGTTTACTTCCTTTCTCATCTGTAAAAATTCATGAACACCCTTACCTGAAAGCATGTAACCACCCTCTATCTATAGTTTACATTCGAGGTCGGTAAGAAGCTTATGCAATGGCGATTTAATCTCTTGGTTCATGATTTACTATCCGCAATTTTAAGTAAAGGTCCATAGGCATGTCACTATGTCATGACCTCATCCTTTTGTTTATTGTTTATGCTTGTATTTGCTTAAATTACTTACGACATACTTATATCCCGAACTTTTGTATTTAAATTTTTCTCTGTGCTTTCTACAACAACTCTTAATTTACTTTCTTTTAGACCAAGCAATGTGGTAGATGCCTTTCGTATTCTATCTAAACCCTCGGAATTGAAACGATTTACCTCTGGGGAAGAAAGTGGTTTCACTGTATGTATAAATCGTATATTATTACTTTGTTTTGCAATATGATTAATCTCTTGGGTTTAAAAGGCGTAGACGTATATAAACCCCGAACTATCACCCCTTTGTCTGAGGGTTTACATCCCGAAATCCTATAGGGAACCCGTATCGGTGCCATCGATCCCTATTTTATAGATCTCGCTGTATTTTTTTCTTTAATAAATCATAAATACAATTCCAGACTAAACCAGATACAAAAATTGATAAAATCGTGTTCTAAATATGTTCTTTTCTTTTCATTTGCTTCCCTCTGTGGAGAAAAAAATCATAACTTAGGTTCTGTACAATTTACACAAGCAAAGATTACCCTCTGTGGGGTTTCTGACTATACTTCTGAGTGTTTTAAAGGTTTTAACGCTATTTAATTTATTTTTTAGAGTCTTAAGCATTATGGTATTGTCTTTCAGTTACAATAACTAATGATGGGGCCCTGTTTTCTTTTGCGAGGGTACCCATCAGCCTTTCTTGGGTCCACTCCTCCCCTTCTAGGTTGTGAACAGATCGTGATTCAAACGCTGATAGTGAACTGTTCAAATGATGACTCAATCTAAGTATTATCTTACCTTGTTTATTATTAATTTCACTAAATTTTCTTAGCACAGATTTCAGAATCTGTCATTTTACCCCTTGCAGGCTTGTACCAATCGACATGAGCGTAACATGGCAGTCCTCTTGCACAGAAACATATTCGTGTTCTAATTGGCAATTAGGCACAATTTCATTCGATTATGTCTAGTAGTGGTACATGAGTACTTAACCTAGGGGACTCCTCTGTAATACATTTTTAACCATGGTTTCCTGGATTATACAGGTTGTAATTTATTTTTCAAATAATATACCGGTCGTTTTTGTAATTTACCTTTCCAATGAATAAACAGGTTGTTGAGAAATCCATTTTGAACATTAATCAGATTAATGGTACAGCTAAGATATCATGTATTGTAGACTAATTTAAAATCACAGTTTATAGACTTGCAGAGATATGTAATATGAACATGGACTGTTAAATATCCTATTTGTTCTTTTATAGCACTTGTATAGCTTGAAGTGGTAATTTCTTATACATTCATGGAAATGAAGGATCGATAGGAATTTTCTTTATT
>ML813823.1:0-44204 GCA_009831015.1 Picea engelmannii | reverse complement strand
AACTCATAGAAAACTTCTAACCATTTCTATCAATTTCTTTGCGTAGATCTATAGGTATGACTACACAGTCATGCACAGAATCCATAACCATGTTTAAACACAACTAGAAGTATACAATAGCTCAAAATTTTCTATCGTATGAGTATCTATGTATATATATTCAGTCAAGCGTTTCTACATATACTAACATGACAAAAAAAATCCCATCACACTTCTAACAATGGTAATCAATAGAATATTATATATTCAGTCAATCATTTATATATGTACTAACATTATATAATCCCATCATGCTTCTAACAATGGAAATCAACCGAATATTAACCAGAATGAAAGTAAAGACGCTTATCTGAAACTGATGTCGGGACACAAATGGAACAGCCACGTTCCACCCAACCGTAGAACAGAACAGCCAAGTTACTTGCTCCATTCACCCCCTAGCCTGACCATGAGTCCATAAGAGAAAATTGAAATGATCCTCCTTTGCTACAGTCCTCTTTTATAGATCATAAATCCGCTTGCCTCACACTAAACAGTGTTCATAACAGCAATTAGTACTGTTTCTCCAACATACTAAGCAGTGTCCTACCTCCTCCATATGTTGTATTTATGTGCATCTTGTGCCTAGGTATTTTCCTCCCTCATTGGGAATTTTCACAGCTTTACAAATCCTTGATTTCCAGGGGCTGCTAGTGGTCAAATTCCTCATTTTCCACTTGTAAAAATCAGCCATAAGGCAACTCAAATCTGTTCCCCACTCATGGAGTCATGGTCAACTCTTTTCAACTTGGTTGTTCCATTTGACTTCCAACATTTAATATATAAAAATATTTGTCTTTTACATGTGTCACAATCAAAAAGTTAGTTGGGAAAATCAAATCCTTGCCCAACAGACTTTAATCTGTAAAGATTCTTTAAGTTTATTTGAAGGTGTGGTTTTTGTCTTGTTTTTTACCACTTCAAGAACTCAATGTTTCCATTATCATCTTGTATTGTTTTGTGTTTTGTGTTTTGTGTTTTGTGTTTTGTGTTTTGTGTTTTGTGTTTTGTGTTTTGTGTTTTGTGTTTTGTCTTTTTTCTTTTTTCTAGATTTGTTTGTTCAAGATCCTTGTTTCATATTTTTTTTTGAGTTGATGCAATGATAAACATGGTTTCTTGTTTGTATTGATTAGTTTTCTATTAAGAATTATGGTCTCTTCATCTATGCCTATGTTTTCAAAGTCGTGTATTTTTTTTTATCATGTATGCTTACGCTATCTATCTTTGTTTCACGTTCTATAGTATTTTGTTGCATGATGAAATTTTTTCTAATAAGAGTTTTGACCCTACACTTTTTTATTTTTCCTATGTATGTTTGGAAACAATTTTGGATCTATGTCAAGATTTCTTTGTATTTCTTCCAAAGGTTCAAAATGCAAATGATTTATGTTTGCTTCATATTGGATAATGTGGAATACCTTTGGGTCTTTGTTGAAAGAAGAAAATTTAGTTAAAACAGTTGATGTCTTAGTAGACCATATGTATATATCTATATTCAAGTTATAGCATAGCCAATCATAAACAAAATGGCCTCCGTCTACATGTCCTTCTTCATATGGTAGTGCCAATTGTACAATGTAGTCTTGCCAATCTACTATGTCGGTGATTTTTCTCATTGCATGTTTGTTCATGTATTTTTCTATGCATGTCAGTGTCAAACAATCGTTATTCATTACTGCATTGCAAAAAGTTTATGCAATTATGAATTGTTGGTATGGCACATCATATTCATTTTGTTTCAAATGGAATATCGTTTCAAAACAACTTTCACTATAAATACTCTTGAATCCAAATACTATCTTAAATCCATTTTATATCATGCTCTCTTATACTTGTATCATTGATGTTTTGTTTCTTCATATCGTGATGGATTTGTTATATGTTCATGATGAAATGATGTTGAAATTATTTTCTTGCATAAAAGGAGTTAGAAATGTCCAGCAATTGGATTCTCATCATGAAACAATATATCATAAGTGTCTTCACTTAGGTTTGAATTAAAATGAAAATAACTTTTCATTTTTGTCTTTGACCAAATTCTTATTGGGACTTTTACCCAATTTGATAACCAATGTATGCAAAATATGTTTCCCCATAGTCCTCTTTGCTCGGGAATTATAAGAGTTGAAGTTGGTGTTGACATTTTTTCCAAATAAACATTTGGATCATTGATATTATGCATTTCCATTAATGATTCTATGTTCAATTCATGTCAATAAGATAATATTACTTCAGTGTCATGTTTTAGCAAATAGTTTTTGAAATATTGTATTGTTCCTTCTCGTAATTCTTTCAATGTGTATATAAAATGCAATATTTTCAATGTGTAACTAAAATGCAATAGGATCTATATAGTATCGAATAGGCAATATCATATAGTATATGCAAAATTGTTTAAGTGAAATAGATGATGTTGTTATAGAATTACGTCTATGTCATTTTTCATGTGTAACATAGATTTTTCCATTGATCATGTATTGACTAAAGTTCGAAGACATTCTAATTGTTTGTATTGTATCACTTCCTCATGAACATAATACAAGAATTCCTTAATGAGATCCCGCAACAAAGAAACGAGAACAATAAGGAAATGCAAATTGCATTTGTTGTAACTACGTTCTTTTTTATAATTCCTAACCGAATTGGACTTTCGATACTTGATAAATGTATTTGATTAACGCGTTATTCTTTAGACTAGATACATATTCAATTACTATGGTCTTAATCAATGTTCAAATATTTCGTTGAATTATTGACAACTTTAATCAAATGCTCTCAGTTATTAGGTTTACTAGTTTTGGGTATACTATAGTTGCTAAATCTAGTGGTTCTGCTTATCCAAAGAAGGCACTCTAGTTGATTATGTATTATAGTATAATTCAATTAAATGTGAATAGTAGCTGCCAAACACTTATATATACTAGTTGAAGTCAAGAGTAGGCTGTGAGAAGTTGTGTCTTGTTGGAAAACATGACTTGTTAATTATTTGATATTTATGTTTTTTGTGAGTTATGTGGGCACGCTTGCACCTATGTGATATAGGGTAGGAGATGGAGGAGAGCTCAGGAGAAGATGATGGTAAACTAACTAAGTGAAATGTTGTTGATTCAAACCATTGTGGCAATACTTGCATCATAAATGATAATAGGGATTATACTTCCACATCATAAATGATACTAGGGATTTTACTTCCACATGGCCTACATTAGGATACACCAAATCATAGAGAGCAAAGGGTTCATATCCATAAGTATTGTATTTAGACAACTTGTCCTGTTATCATAATAAGATAGGATTCTTCTTTAAAATGGATATGGGTCTTAGTTTAGATACAATATTAGCAGTTCTTGTTATGGTGGTTTAACCACCTATCATTAACTTAATACTACTTTTCATATGTTGGTCACTTGTCACATGTTACTAACATTAATATTAAAAGTTCATTAACATACACATAATAGGTCCTCCTAGCACACATAATATTAAGGATTGGCTTGAGAACCGTAAGTGAAGCTTCCGCTTCCTACACCTCCTCCCATCCAAAATCAATGAACCACATCCAAACTTGAGCACTAACATCTAAACTAATCCCATTTGATGTTGATTCCTACTTTTTTATTGATTTATCTCTAATATCCTGAATAATTGGTGGTTTAATAATTTAGTCCAAGTTGAAACTGTTATTTAATATACTAGCTATGAATCTCCCATATATAACTAAATGAACAAGTTATGGAAGTGGGTAAACTTCAATGGATTTGACAGCCAGCTAAATGAAAGTGACCAATTCCTCAAATTATTAAGTAATCGGGGCAGGGACGGACTTACCTATGAAAAAGAGAGGAAGGTTAAAACTTGATTGACCAAGGATAATTGAAACCCTTACATAATTTCCTTGCAATATTGAAATTGAAAGGTTAATTAACAAATTTGAAGAGGATTATGGTGCGTGAGATTATCTCGATTGTAGATTCCGACATCCAACCAGCATGGAGCAAAGTCAAATGTTGACTTTGTTCTATGCATGTTGGATGCCTAGAATATAAAATCGAGATAAGGAGGATTGATTATGATACTTCAAATCTACAATAGAGATAAGGATGATTGATTATGATAGCCCCAATAGTGACAAGGATGATTGATTATGATAACCCCAAGCAACGTTTGGAAAGCACAGAGTATGAGGAACAACATTGGCGAGAACATCCAAAGACCCATTATTTATAATTCAAAGAAGCCATGATTGTCATGTCTTTGCCAAGGTGATGGGTGCTTGCTTCTTCAACTTTGCACATGTGTTCACCCATAATTTCTCCAAAGATACCAATGTTTCCATACATAACAATTATTTCTTGGGAAAACACTACCAGCGAATTCATTTTCACTCTCAGCCTCTATTGCACACTTAGTTGAGTGCATTCAATAATAGTTTGATAGACTCTCTTTGTTTTACATATTCATCTATATTCAATGTACTAAAATGCAGTAAAACTCCACTTATTTATAATCTTCATAACATAGTCTTTACCTCAAATTCCTCAAAATTCCATAAACGTGTAATCAAATGCTTCATGCTCAGAAGAAGATTTATATGAAATTCTTCAAAAACTCCTCTCTCATAAGGGGATTTATACAAAATTTATAATTCAAGGATTATGTTCACAAGGGATTTCATATTTACAATGATTTGAACATAAAAATCACATCTTAAATCAATTGCGATGATCATAATTCTATATTCAAAAACGATATAATAATGATCAACATAATAAATACAACATTGTCATGCTCTAGTTTTTGAAATAGGCTAGGCCTTATTAGTCCCTGCCCTTATTAGTCCCTGCCCTTCGGGCTGGAGACTCTTAGTAATCAGTTTTCCATTTTCATATTAATTTAACACATAAACCAATGTGTTTTGATCGTTTTAACCAAACTTTTCTAAAAACATATAATTTAGGTTGTTTTTTAACCTAAGTTTTAAGTTCGGCCTCTTATTTAGTTCGGCCTCTTATTTGGCCTCGTCCGGGGAACAAGGGATGATAGATTAGGTTATTTTTTATTTAAAGTTCACATTCTTGTTCTGAATTTTACACAATGAAGTAATGCTAGAGATGAATCTAGTATTACTTCCCAACATTATATGTTTGTTGAAATACTCCATATCGTAAAGGGGTGCCTTGCATCCATTTATATTACACGTAGTACATTGTTGCATGACAGAACGACAGAACACACAGATGTACACAGGTGTCCACCGTTGCGTTTGCCTTCCTCTTCGCTTCTAGCTTTGTTTTCCCTTCTGTGTTTTCCTCTTCTACTCAGCATTCTAGCTTTGTTTTCTCCTTTTGCTTAGCATTCGGACTCACGTCCCCTGCGTTCCCTTCTGCCTCTAGCCAAGGTATGTGTTCTTTGTTGCAACAAGATTATCCAAACTGAATTGTTGCTTGTGAAGTATGGAAGGAGATCAAATTTGAATTTGTGTGTCCCAGCAACACGGACCATGAGGCCGCAGGATCAACAAACAAACAGGGTGGGTCGACTTCGAGTGATGGCTGGGCAGGCCAATCTCTGGTACATACATAGAAGGAATCGACTTGATGACCTGAGAGATTTATAAGTTTCAACCAGGAGAGCGGGGGAATTACCACTAATGTCGTAACTTCAAAGAAAGGGATTTTAAGTAAACAAGAAAGAATTCTAGGCTTGCAATGAATACAAGCAAGCAAGACAGATCGAGAGCCTACTAAGCTATTGAATTAGAGTGCTTCTTATATCTGGTACCAAGGCTCAGCTCTAAGCAAGCAATCAATCCTTAAGTCTGACCTTATAAATCCTTAAAGCAATCAATCCAGAAGTCTAACCTTATATATAGTATATTAAGGAAGCTCATAACAGAAAGGAACCATGTGGGGGTGAGCTCCGTCATGCTCCATTCGCAACTTCTGAACCTCGTTCTGTAGACTCCGCTCGCATTTGGGACTCGTGTAGTAAAACTCACACCACTTGACTAGCAAATCAATCTGCATCTGTTATTCATCAGGGAGACATGTCCAAATTCTGGGAGTTTTATGAAAATGATTTATTAAACAGATGTCTTGTTTTTTTTTCCTTTTCCAAGAAAGCCTTTTATATTTCTTTATTTTTATTCAACTTGTCTTTGACACTTGTAGGAAAAATATAAATTGTATTTAATTCAGAATTTTATAAATGGAGGACATCTATTTTTCAGCTCTATCAACAAGGACTCTTTTGGTATCTCTCTCTGTCTTTAAAATATGGTTTAGTAATGACAATTTTTTTTAGACATAGGACTGTTGGAATTTGTCCTTAGCTAAATTTACAATGTTATGATGTAATGAGTCGTTGGCTATGTTTTATACTACATAAATGGTTTTATACTACTTCCTGCGGGTACGTGAAATCCTCCCAACTCAACATCCTCATGCACGTATCTACTACCGATGTCGTGGAGAGGCACCTTCGGAATGGCCCTCCTAAAAACACGCATTTGAGAAGCTTTTCATCGCTTCACCCTTTGACTTGAGGATTCAGACGCTGCCCACAGGCACATAGTGTTGGGAATTTGGAAATGAATCAAGTTAGTTCTCTATTTACAAAATCAAGTTCTTGAATCCAGATAGATGGAGGCATACTTGTATGAACTCGGCCAAACCACTCCGCACCTTCAAAAAATACACGGTTGGGAGTGCTTTTGAATTCTTCGCCCCTTGACATGAAGATTATAGCGCTCAAGCCCAACCAAGATGGAGGGACAATGAAATAAAAATCGAGTTGGCTATTTCAAAATGTGAATTAGAAGTCCCAATGGATGAATCAAAATACCCCCGTAATAACCCTTTGTGGTCATATCCGCCCTCCCCGTTGTGGGTTAAATAAACAACAACTATTCTGGGATTCTTTCCAAAATATGAAATGGGATATTGATCCCGTTTGGGAGAGGGGGCGCACCATCATGCTCAAACCTGAACTGGTGGCAGCCACAATATTCTCTTGGGCTCTCGAATATTCGATGTGCCATTGCCATTCCGGGAACTAAATTCTTCATAGTTATGGACATATTTGCAGAGTTGGTTGTACGAGGACATTGGGAAGCAACATCTTGCTATAAGCTTTACCTGCCATGCAATTTATTAGAGCTAAAATATAGTAAACATTCTCAGTATTCAAACTCCTTTCAGTGTCGATTCTCCACGTCTAAGTTTTGCAAGGAAAATTATGGACACGTTGCATGGTGTGCATTTATGTATGTTAGGACATGCTTGGATGCCAGAGCTGGGCGAAGAGATTCCGCTTGGTTACTATGCTTAGTCACTACATGTTACCATATGATGTTGCATATAAACATTTCCACTTTACTAAATAGATAGCTTTAGTTTGTTTGTTTGGCCGGGGCAAGAAGTGTAAGTTGGCTCCACTTTCAAAGCTTTCTAATTTGCTATTTTTTGAGTAATAAAATTTATTGTTTCTAGGGTGTTTATCACATGCATCATTTTTCCACCACTTATTGTTAATTCTATGAAGTGGGCCAAGATAGTTGTGGTCATATCGGGTGCGATCGGGGATTTCTTTGGAAAAACCTGTTGATATTAACATAGATTTTGTCGTGATTTTCATATTGAAGAAGAAGAGGAAGTCTACTTACAAATCCCTATCCACTTTCAGAAAATTATCCACCCACAATTGTAAATCCACAATGCTTGGATAAAAACAATTGAATATAGGGGCAATTGTTGCTACACCTCCTTTGTTTGGTCCCATAGATAAAGCTTTAACATACTTCTGGATCGAATCTAAAGGAACTAGTCTAGATTTGGCTATATTGAACTTTTCTAATAGATAGTCTCTAACAAATGATCCAGTTTGATATCCTATTGGTGAATTGTTTACACTAGGCTATCAATTCCTTGATTTTTTGTTGAAAGTCGCTGCACTGTGAGGATTGATGTTAGACTTGCAGTGTAACTTAGATCGGTCGAGCTGGTTTGTACCTCACCCTTCATTTACCACTAGTCACATTATAGGCCAAGAGGGTATCAGGCCCAGGATGGAAAGGATTCAGGTACTGATTCACTGTTAGAGATAATGCCTTATTAATGATGCATACTAGAGTCTAGGGATTGGATTGGGTTTGTTGAAGAATGTTGAGAGATTTTCTCAACCTCTCCCTCCAATAATGGAATAAGTTATCTCACTCCAACTATATATACCTGATGTATCTATGTTTATTGTGAGTAATACAATTGATATTATGTGTGTTAATCTTGTTCAATGGAAGCTCTCCTTATTTCTAAGTTAGTATCATAGTTAATCTGAGCCAGACTCCCTCGCGGGAGGGCTCAAGAAGATGTAAACGTTGATATGTTGTAGGCGAGTAGGATTAGGTGGTTGTGTGTATGTTTGAGAGTGTTGAATTTCTTTGTTTTGTGAGTAATTATTAATATCGTGTGAGATTTTTGTGTGCATATGTGAGTGAGTTTGTTGAAGCCATCTGCGGCGTCGAGTCTCCGTCACCAAGGAAAAGGCGCAGTGTTCTGTTCAGTTTTCTGTTAAGTAATAGTCGTCCCATTCAGCCATCGTTGCCAGGAACGAAATCTGTTGCGTGGGGCCAGTGGAGAAACCAGTCACCTGTTCGCTAATAAGCCGAGTGGAGATCCTAGCAGCCAATTAATCGTTGTAACATTGATTTTTGCTGTGTGGGTGGAGATCGTTGCCCAAGAATTGCCAGATCTATGAATTGTTGTAGCGAAAAGAGCAGGAGCAGATCTGCATGGTGAGAAGGAACCGTTGTTTACAAGAGAGAAAAATCGCTGCCAGATTCCGAGAAAATCACTCCCATAAATTGCTGAGAGGAGGCCCTGATCTGAAAATTGAGCTAGAAAAGATTCGAATTATGAAGAGGCTGCAACTATATCATTGGTAATTATCGTCTGGATCTGAGTAAGGGGACACATCCTGCAACCGTCCAGCGTGTGGAAACGTGAAGAGTGAAGAGGGCATATCTGTTGGTTAAATCGTTGATTGAAAATAGCAACCACTCTCATTTGTTGTCGTGAACCGTTGTTGTGTGTTTGCGAAGAAAGGAGTTGGGCATCATTTGAGAATAGTCGTCAAAAATGTGTTGAACCCACCATTTTAATGTTTGAAAGGAAGTCGTGTTGAACTTGACCACCATAAGGTAATTCAAAGAGCCATCGCATAACACACTTGACATTCTATCACATAAATCAGCTTGTGGTTTTAGTTGTGGGGAGCATTTGTTCCAACCATTAAAGTGTTGCAATTTCCAAATCATCGTTGCAACCATTCAATGTTTTCTTGGTTAAAATCTCAGGCATCTTGTTAGGCATATCCATTGTAATTACGGTCGAATTAGTTGTTTTATTTAATTATTTTTGTTTGGAGTGTTCTATAAATTATACATAACCAAATATAAAACAGAGTGATGTAATTCAATCTTGTAGTTTTTGAGTTCTTTGGTGTCACAAGAACGCATAATTAGTTTGATTATGTCGACAAGTTTGTTAAACGCTGGAAGTTTTGTTGTACTTCAGTGTTCCAAGATAACCAGTTACGGGTTATCGATTAATGAATGTTTCAGTATCGAGACTATTCTTCGAGATAGTTTTGAATCGTCGGTCCTATAGATACTTCAAAGATGGTTGGAAGCTATTGTATTTGTATTGTATGAAGTGGTAGCTCGAAGATGATGGGAGAAAAAGAGTGTGTGTGTAACTGCTTATGAGGACCACACACAAACATGACAAAATTTGTGTGTTGTAAAATTTTTTAATTTGTGAAGTTGTGTAATGTAGGCATTAAGGGGGGTGTTAGAGATAATGCATCATTAATGATGCATACTAGAGTTTAGAGATTAGATTGGGTTTGTTGGAGGATGTTGAGAGATTCTCTCAACCTGTCTCTCCAAGAGTGAAATAAGTTGGATCTCACTCCAACTATATATCCCTGATGTATTGATGTATCTCTGTTTATTATGAAGAATACAATTGATATTATTTGTGTTAATCTTATTCAATGAAAACTCCCCTTATTTCTAAGTTTCACAATATACTATACCCAGAAAACAAAAAGAATCACCAGGAGGTTTACACAAGGAGGTAGGGGCCTACTCACACGGTACACTTTGCTACACGGATTCTACACTGAGTAAGTTTTTTAATAATTGCATATATAATACACTGAGTAGGTTTTTTAATAATTGCATATATAATACACGAGCTCATTCGGGCATGCAGAGCTACTTAATATTCATGCTAACCTGCTGCTCTTAAAGGTTAATTGATTTATATACTATAGCCATATAATCAGGAGTGCTCGTCCAAGCGTGCTCTTAGTGTTTTCCTCGTCCAATACCTTTCCATTATCACTAACCTAGTGAAGCTTCATCACTCTCATACATCTTTGTAAAATAAATCCTATGTAAGAATAAATCAAACCAATGAGTTACAGGGAAGTTATTAACCTTCACCATTATAAATTCTAAAAAACATTACTCACTATGTGCAAGGAACATCGTAGATAAGGATGTAAAATAAATCCTATGTAAGCATAAATCAAACCAATGAGTTAGAGGGAAGTTATTAACCTTCACCAACATAAAATCTAAAAAACATTTCTCACTATGTGCAAGGAACATCGTAGAGAAGGAAAACCTGCACAAAACTATGGAAAAGAAAATGGAAATTCTTATGAAGAAACTATACCTTTCAAATTTCACAACCTCTTTTTAAGGATCCAATAGGAGATCGGATTGGAAAATGGAGATTTTTATTTAATAATGCCAATTCCATAGGTTTCTTTCAAATTTCACAACCTCTTTTTGAAGGATCCAATAGGAAATCGGGATAAAGATGGAGATTCTTATTTAGTAATAATGTCAATTCCATATGTTTCTCTATAGTTCTAATGGATATACCAATTTACATGGAAAAGTACTGACCATTCCACTATGGGCAGGTTTTCCATAGCATATCTAAGTTTTCTATAAGGCTGGCGCTTTAGATTTTGATACGGTGGAAAGGTACTATGCTATGTTTTATGTTTTATATAGTGTTCAGGTTCAAACAATTGAAATAATAAATGGAGATTATTTCATAGGTTTTTTTATAGTTCGAATGGATATACAAGCTTGCATGGAGAAGTCTTGGCCATTCTACTATGAGTAGGTTTTCCATAGCATATCTAAGTTTTCTATAACGCTGGGGCTTTAGATTTTGATACCATGGAAAGATACTACGTTTTATATCGTGTCCAGGTTAAAACCATTGAAATAATAGAAATAAAGGATTATTTTTTCTTATATTCCCAGTAATTCATTCTATAAGTTTTTTCTATAGTTCCAAACCATTGAAATAATGGAAACAAAAGATTAATTATTCTTATATTCCCAGTAATTCATTCTATAAGTTTTTTCTATAATTCCAATGGATATACGAACTTGCATGGAGAAGTCCTGCCCATTCTACTATGGGCAGATTTTCCATCACATATCTAAGTTTTCTATGAGGTTGGTGCTTTAGATTTTCATACGGTGGAAAGATACTTGTTTTATATTTTGTCCAGGTTCAAACAATTGAAATAATGGAAATAAAGAATTTATTTTTCTTACTGAAAGCCATAATAATAACCTAGTCTCAGTAATTCAATGAATTTATGTGACTAAAATACCCATGAAAAAACAGGCATCAAAGCACGTATAAGTGGATAGTCTTTACTTAATATCATTTGTGATTTTATTTAGAACTTGTTCAAAGACCATAGTCTCTGCTTGTTCATCATGATTTTCAATAGCTACTTATCACTGTGCGATAAGTAAACACAAAGTGTTTTGTATTTTTTAAAACAGAAATTTGAGAGGAATAGTAATCTGAATAATTAAGACCACAATCTCAACCATGTCCAAAATTTCAATTGCAATCTGAACAACAAATCTGATGATTTCAACCATTCATAATTTACCAAAATCCAAAAAATGAGACAATTTGTATACCAGTTATCTACCATTCTCTCCCTGGGGTAAGAAGGGCAATGGGAAAGAAACTGAGAGGAATCAGTGTGCACATATATTAAAAATAACTAAATTAGAACGTCAGAACAAAAACTAACAATCATAAGATATCTAGCATTGGCATTTGATACCCACGAAGACTAAGGTAGGAGGTCCCATATTGTCATAGATGACGTAAGTAGCCTCGATTCCATGTGCAATGAAAACTCAATGACAACTCTCTAAATTGAAAAGGAGTAGGCTAAATTTGGAGCAATTTTCTCTCTTGAGTTTTTTTGGCAAGTCCTTCAAGGTGTTGTTTTATTTTTGACAAGTCTTCTTGGACGCTGTTTTAAATGTCTGGTCAATTCAGAATTCTGATCCATTTTCTGAGTATATGGATTGATTTAAAATGAACAAAAATCCTAGAATAAGTTTCTGAAATGCATGGAACTTTGATCGTCTATTTGCTCCCAGTTAACCTACTCCAATCAAAATTACAAAATACTCGTTCAATACTTAAGTCTACTTAAACAATTCATTATTAGTTCACATTATAAATGATATATTTGGAGATCTGTATTACTAGTGACAGTGGAGCTTTGACCCTACTCCTAGTGATCGTAACACCATTATTATTTCGAGCTGGCTCACCAGGAATCCAGCCATACTCTCATCATTATACATTGTCACGGGAATTTGTTTCATAATGCTCCTTGTATCTCTATATATAATCATCCTATGATTGTTTTGCTAGTTCATTCATATTTTTAATCGCGAGTGGACGTGGAATCTAACTGTGTTGTTGGTATAAACAAGGAGTTAAGAAGATCATGGCAATGGGTCGATCTATGCAAAGGATCACATTAAAGTGTAGAGAGGAATCGTAACAGAAATTGAATATCTGTGATAGTGTGAAGAGGAGATGGAGGTAAGGCGCCACAAAATTTCCCAGAAAATGATAGAGAAAACTATGAAACAAACATATGTCCCAATTAGGTGAAAGTCGGGTTAGAGAATACAACTCCGAAGGGTTATAAGAATAAAAATCCATCGACCTGTTCTTAACTGATTCATAGTGATCAGGTCCATGACCAGAGGCTTCATGGCTCAAGTGTTGGTCACAATATCTTCCATTTCGTTGAAAACAAGATTAGTGCTGTCAAATTGTTTGGATCATGACACCTAGCTACCTCCAAATGTCATACATCAGTTTAATCAGAGAACTTATCCCTTGTATAAATTTAAATGTGTTTTCAATGCTCGGTGCATTCACATTTGACTTGAGTAGTTTCAGTCTATTTATTTCCAAATGTGTTGAGGTGTGCTATGTTTCTTTAAAATAAGTTCAAATATCGATAACTCAAAACTAAATCGATCATGTACCATCAAAACTCAAAACTAAATTGATCATGAGAACACAAAACCTACTGTTTCACGACATCATATTTATTAGCCTGATCATATTTATTAGCAGTGATCAGGTGGTATGTAGGTTAAAGGTTTTATGAAATAATGATTTTTTGGGAATATTTGTAAGAAATATGGCTAAAAAATGTTGGATTCTTAGATTTAAGTAATTATTTTTATATCATCTAGATTTTGAGAGTTTTTTAACATGTTTAAATTCATTTCTACATTCAAAAATGGATTTTGAAGAACAAAAAATACTGATTCCTATAAATTTATATGGCCTCTTTCCAACCAAAAAAATAAACAATTTAGTAAAACAACTAACCAACCCATTACTTAAAAAAAAAAATTGTTGATAGTCGAAAAATAGAACGAAATTTACTTTTTTTTAGATGATCCACAAGATGTACAGGAATGCAGTTACAACATATTAAAAAAAAAAAAAAACATTTGCAGGAAAAATTAAATAAAAGTTCTAGTTATGCGATTTCAAAACAAAAACGAAAAACATTACAGACTATTAACCTATATCAAACCCTAGTTGAGTTTTTAGGCAATTCTTCTCAATATTTCTTAATATATTCGTAGTCTTTCTTGGCCATTTCTGTGTCTTTTGTTAACAAATTTACTCACGTCATGAGTTTACCACATAGTCATTAGTCAAAATAAACCGTAGGCTAATTGGCACTCGCACTTGCATGGATTTATTTTTCCTTTAAATTTCTTTATGAATTTGGGAAAAAGGACATGGGAATAATTAATTATGCTAGCACAATAGGAAATATGAGTCTATGTCATGACCATATAACAGTGTCATATCCCCATGGTATTCATAAACCTTATAATATATGCATGAACAAACAAGGATCTCTTCCTTTGGCTTTAACAATAATTAAATAATTAAAATAGGCATGGCATTTTCTAAAAATTTATAAGCAAAAATGCCACTAAAAGTGAATGAAAACACATATTGAACCAAACAAGCATGCATTTTGGATATTAGATAAAAGCAAATAAGCATTTTGGATAAATGTATGGAAACATACCTGAAAGTATTGTCATTTCACTTTTAGCTCAAATACACTATGCTTGTTAGTTTCAGACTTTATTTATTTATAGAGTATCTTCTTGCAACAGCTTGCTAGTGAAAAAAACATCTCAAAAAAAAAATAGGTGAACCTCATAGAAAAACTAATAGTTAATTTAAACGTCAATTAAACCTTCATCATAATTTGAGCTAGCCTAGACACTTTGGGCGCTAACCTAGACACCTGGTGTTGTAGGGATTGTGTACCCTGCAAGAGTTAATATCCCTTAGGTTCTACCAGCGCCTAAGACAGGAATAGAGACATAAACTAAGGATGTTCCTAGATCTGATTCATACATAAAAACAACCAAAAAAGACGAAAAAACCCCCAAAGATCAAAGCAATCATGCATGGATTGACAATAGATCTAATAGTATATCATAACACATAATTACACTAATTCTCTACCAATGAATACATAAACTTGTATGAACAATTGAATAGAGGGAAACATCAGTATGTCTTCTATTAATCAAAGAAGCAATATTACAACTTGCAGATATAGACTAAAGATATGGCCCCTTTCCAAGCTCCTTGCCCAATTCTTGCAACCAAATCACCAGAGTAACTTTGCTAGCTCTTTCCTCCTCTCCTTCCATGGGAAATGGCTTGGTTCTTATAGGGATTTAAGGATAAGTACATATAGTTATTAGGATAAGATTCTCGATCTCGTAATGGAATCATTCTCGAGGATAAACCCCGAGAAATCAATGGGAAGTCTCATCCATTGAAACCAAATACAAAAATAGGAGCTTCTAGTCTTGGTCGCTCCTTAGCAGGCCAAAAGGAGCAACCATCCCTTTTGGCCACACCATCAATGAAGGAAAAACGTGACCGAGTTGGAATTTGGCTAGAAACTCATGGAAGAAGTGGTAGGTTTTAAGGGTTAAAATCAGGGGTTTCTAGGGGATAATGACCTAGTGATTAGATGATCTTTAGGTGATAATAACCTAATGATTAGGTGGCAAATAACATTATAACATATTCTGCCTAAAGTGTGAGGTTAGAAGAGGTGTCTGATGGCCGAAACACTTTATAAATCAAGTTGCAAAGCTTTAGGAAAAGAAGCTTGAATAAGAGCATCACCAGTCCTACAGAAAAAGATCCCCGAGGCGAGCATACCCATGCTCGGTAAGAAAGACAAGAGCATAGACGTCATAAATACACTGTGGATCCATGCATGACACAAGTGATGGGATGATGGCCACAATAGAATACACCGTGGATCCATCAAGAACCAATCATGAATCGATCATGGCCACGAAAGTATACATTGTGGATCCATGCAAGACGCAAGTGAAATCATAGCCATGACCAAGTACAAATGTGGATCTATGTCACATCATACAAATCAGTGAAATTACTCAATAACTAAGCAATCGGTAAAGTGCTCATGAATATTCTTCATCACAGCTTGGGAAAGAATAGCATCTAACATGAGTGTGATCTTACCCCAAGGTCTTCGCCCTACATCCAAATGGTATGAATCTATGACATGTGAATAAATGAGCTGATGTCAAGCATGGTAGAAACCATCTTATTATCAATCATTAATGTATATCGTCAACAAACGTGAGGGAATCCACCGATGATGATAATGGAACCCAAGATGCCTAGTAAAATCTACAAAGCGTGAATAAAGTAATTGACGTTGAACACTCGTAGATTCATTTGACAGGAGCCAATGATGTAAACTCTATGTCGAAATGCAAGAAGACCTGCCACTGATGTCTGCAAGTCCCAAGCTACTGATGGGTTTCTAGATTTAAATCATGGATAATGGGTTGTAGTTGACAGGGTGAAATCCACGAAGGAGGGTCTTGATGTATCCCCCATCAATCGAAACGAAACACATAAAGATAAATGGTGTGAAAATCATAATAATGGAGCACAATTGACCTAGGGATGGCCAAGATAAACAAGATGAAAGGAATTGTATGTGGCCGACACAGGGAAACTTCCCTTGAACAAGTATGCACGATAAATAACTTGACTCGACAACATTAAATCAGATGAATACCATAACACTGGTCATGGACCTATTAGTGGAACGCGGCACACAATGGAAATGGTGGTCAATGAGAGAGAATGGATTACACGATTGTTATATATGATGATAGAACAGGTGCATTGTTCAAGGTGACTCAAAGTAGTAATTGCTTCCATAGAATGAAGATAACAAGACAAAAAAAATCTCTAAAAATTCCCCAACATGATCGGCGAGTACCTCTTTCTAGTTTTATGAGCTTGAGGAGGATAATAGATGCTCAATATAGCTTATCTCACGATGATTCCCCTGACATATTTTTAACAAACCTGAAGAAGGAGGGGTTCGGTCCTATGTGTGGATCCTTCAATGTAAATTTTAACGAGCCCAAAGAAGGTAAACTCGATCGTATTTTCATGTTTAGAGAGTCTAAAAATATTTGATAAAGAAGACTCAACAATGAATGTTTTTGTAAAGTTAGTCTCCAGGGTCCAGAAAAGTGTAAAACGATACCTAGGAGAACTCTTCTAATCATGCTTGACTAGAGTATTCATTTTTCATAATTACTCTAACGAGGCAGAAAAAGGGGTAAACTATCACTCGAAAGACACCCTTTCTAACCTTTTAATGAATGTGAAAGGAAACAAGCTCACTCGGTAATCTTTTCATGTTTAGAGAGTCTGAAAAGGGCTTAAAGGAGACTCCAAAGAGTTCATTTTTCGTATATTTTTTACGAGTCCGAAAAAGAGATAAAAGTATACTCGATAAACTATTCTCATGTATTAATGATCATGAGAAAGAAAAAAGACTAAGCTTGAGATAGCTTTCATTTTTACACAAGCTTGAAACAAAATAAAACTATGCTTGGGTAGGTTTCATTTTTTCGCAAGCTTGAAACTAGGAAAAACTCTTTTCAGAACTGGTTTCATTGTTTTAATGAGCTTAAAACTGAAAACTAACTATGCTTGACACTTCCCAATGTAAATTCCAAAGGTACTTGGTTTCCCCCAGCCTGAGAAGCTAGATTCTTAACTCCATCATGATAACCAAAGGTTGGAGACATGCCCCCCCAAGCTTCGTTTCATATGCCAATTCTTATGTTATTTCCAATTTCTGAAGAAAAAGGAGCAAATTTCATAGGCAAATGAAATGAAGGTTCAGTTACGAGTTCTTATGAAATACTTGACTCAACGGGAGAGGCAATTATTTCATTTTTTAATGATCTTGACACAGGAAAAGAAGCATTCTCATGACTATTTGTTTCATTTTTTAACGAGCTTGACACAAGTAAAGAACTATGCTCGTTGCTAGGTTGTATCCCCATACTGTTGTTTCATTTTTTAACGAGCTTGACACGGAAATAGGAACCATGCTTGTAGTTATTATCTTGAACATGGCTTCCAAGAGGATAATGGTCTGAAAGGAATACATGTCAAGGGAAAAACCTCAATCATGGATTCCAAGAGATCTTCGCGAGATGGAAGAACAACACTATGGAAGGAATACATATCGAGGGGCTCGATAGGGGTAGGGAGATCATGCTCTAAAATCCCTATCGAAGAGATAACCATGTCAACTACCATATTTAAGTCATAAGAAGGGAGATATTCCTTCTCATTTGGGGTTGAATGCATGGGACAGGTTGCCACATAATTGACCTGCGGCGGGGTGAATGACGCTGGCATATAAGGACAATTCAAGGAAGTCGGATTGTTGGCCATAATATGAGGGTCAATGAATTAAATTTGGTCTGTGGTCACTATGTTTCCATTATGAGGGAAACACATCACTTGAAAGAGTGTGGACACAAAATATTTCATGGTGTAAACATGGTCTCGCCCAAGGAGAAAATTAAATTCCAAGGGGTCGTGGACTACCATCACATCAATGTAGACCATTTTCTGCCCCAAAGTAACAGGAAACTAAGGATCCCTAAAGTTTTACTAACCCTTATGTTAAAAGACAACAAATTCTGAGTCATTGATGCAAGTTGAGGTTAAACAAGAGCTTGTCAAGCATTCGATGATAGGATGTTAACAGAATATTCTTCGTCTATTATAGTGTTAGGAATATTCCTACCATAAACTACGACATCAATTTGGAAAGGCATGTAATAAGGGAGACGAGGTCATGTTAAATCATTCCAATCAATGGTAATCGCATTGCTTGGAGGGGCTGTCATTGGAATGGGTGGAATGTCCCCTTGTCTGGAGGAATCCACAGTAACAAGAAAGACCTAAGAGACATCCTTACTCTTCAAAGGAGGAGTGGGATCGACTGATGTAGAAACCGAATCTACCACTTGATGGACCAGATCAACTGAGGAGGGACTTAGATCAATCTCTTGGGCTTCACTCTTCGATGGAAGAGTGGGATTGAGTGATGACGGAACTGGATCGACCACTTTATCGACTGGGCCAACTAAGGATGAAATCAAATTGACCACTTGATCAACCATATTAACCGAGGAGGGGACCAGATTAACCAGTTCATCAACTAATGGAAGGTTGTGAGAGAGTTTACGGTATCCTATTGGAATTTGTTGTTGAACATCGGAAATATTTTTCAACATATATGAAGCTTCATCCATGAAAGGACGAAGGTAGGTGTGGTGCATTTCCTTACATAACAAGCAAGGAAACTTGTCTTTACCCTTCTTATTTCCAACCTGATCATTACTAGTCGATGGATTTTCACCAACATGACCTGCAACAGTGGATGACGCGGGTTGAGAAGAAACCTGAGACCACACTTCTACGACCTTGGGAATACCAGGGCAATCCTTGAGAAGGTGATCACCCTTGCAAAGCCTACAAGGGAATTTGGGCTTGTGATTTGTACCTTACAGGAGCTGAGCTCCCGTAGGTTCTACCAACAACTAAGACAGGAATAGAGACATAAACTAAGGATATTCCTAGATCTGATTCATACATGAAAACAACCAAAGAAGATGAAAATCTCCCAAAGATCAAATAAATCATGCATGGATTGACAACAGATCTAATAGTATATCAGAACACATAATTATACTAATTCTCTACCAATGAATACATAAAATTTTATAAACAATTGAATAAAGGGAAACATCAATATGTCTTATATTTATCAAAGAATCAATATTACAACTTATAGATATAGACTGAAGAGATGGCCTCTTTCCAAGCTCCTTGCCCAAGTCTTGCAACCAAATCACCAGAGTAACTTTGCTAGCTCTTTCATCCTCTCCTTCTATGGGAAATGGCTTGGTTCTTATAAGGATATAGGGATAAGGCCATAAATTTATTAGGATAAGATTCTCGAGCTCATAATGGAATCCTTCTCGAGGCTAAACCTCGAGAAATCAATGGGAAGTCTCATCCATCGAAACCAAATCCAAAAATAGGAGCTTCTAGTCTTGGTCGGTCCCTGGAAACATGGATAGAGTGACCAAATGCTCCTTGGAAGGCTAAAAGGAGTGACCATATCCCTTTTGGCCGCACCCTCAATGAAGGAAAAAGGTGATCGAGTTGGAATTTACCTAGAAACTCATGGAATAAGTGGTAGGTTTTAAGGGTTAAAATGAGAATTTTCTAAGAGATAATAACCTAGTGATTAGGTGATCTTTAGGTGATAATAACCTAATGATTAGGTGGAAAATAACATTATAACATATGACCCTAAAGTGTGAGGTCAAAAGAGGTGTTTGATGGCCGAAACACTTTATAAATCAAGTCACAAATATTTAGGCAAAGAAGCTTGGAGAAGAGCATCGACAGTACTGCAGAAAAATATCCCTGAGGCGAGCATACCCATGCTCGGTAAGAAAGACAAGAGCATAGCTACCATAAATAAACTGTGGATCCATGCATGACACAAGTGATGGGATGATGGCCACAACAGAATACATTGTGGAACCATCAAGAACCAATCATGACTCGATCATGGCCATGAAATTATACACTATGGATCCATGCAAGATGCAAGTGAAATCATATCCATGACCAAGTAAAAATGTGGATCTATGTCACATCATAAAAATCAGTGAAATGACTCAATAACTGACCAATTGGTGAAGTGATCATGAATATTCTCCATCGCAGCTTGGAAAAGAATAACATTTAACAAGAGTGTGATCTTACCCCGAGGTATTAATCCTACATTTGTATGGTATGAGTCTACGACATGCGAATAAATGATTTGAAGTCGAGCATGGTAGAAACTGTATGATTATTGGTCATTAATGTATACCATCAACAGATGTGAGGGAATCCACCAATGATGATAATGGAACCCAAGATACCTAGTACAATATACAAAGTGTGAATAAAATATTTGACGTCAAACACTCGTAGATTGCTTTGTTTTATCTACCAATTCTTATGTTATTTCCAATTTCTGAAGAAACATGATCAATTTTCATAGGCAAATGAAATGAAGGTTCAGATATGAGTTCTTATGATAGACTCGACTCAACGGGAGATACAATTGTTTCATTTTTTAACAATCTTGACACAGGAAAAGAAGCATGCTCATGACTATTTGTTTCAGTTTTTAATGAGCTTGACATGGGAAAAGAACTATGCTCATTGTTGGGTTGGATCCACAGAGTGTTGTTTCATTTTTTAACGAGCTTGACACAGAAGTGGGAACCATGCTCGTATCTATCATAGTGATCATGGCTTCCAAGAGGATAATGGTCTGGAAGGAATACATGTCAAGAGACAAACATCAATCATGGATTCCAAGAGATCTTCGTGAGATGGAAGAACAACACTTTGGAAGGAATACATGTCGACGGGCTCGATAGGGGTAGGGAGATCAGGCTCTAAAATCCCTATCAAAGAGATCACCATGTCAACTACCGTATCTAAGTTAGAAGAAGGGATAGATTCCTTCTCATTTGGGGTTGAAGGCATGGGACAAGTTGCCACATAATTGACCTGCGGCGGGGCAGATGATGCTGGCATATAAGGACCATTCAGGGAAGTCATATGGTTGGCCATCATATGAGGGCCAGTGAATGAAAGTTGGTCTATGGTCACTATGTGTCCATTATGAGGGAAACATGTCACTCGAAAGAGTGTGGACACAAAAGATTTCATGGCGTAAACATGGGCTCGCCCGAGGAGAAAATTAAAGTCCAAGGGGTCGTGGACTACCATCACATCATTGTAGACCATTTCCCCCCCAAAAGTAACAGGAAAATGAGGAAGGATCCCTAAAGGTTGACTAACCCTTCTGTTACAATCCAACAGATTATGAGTCACCAGCGCAAGCTGAGGTGAACCAAGAGCTTACCAAGCATTCAAGGATAGAATGCTAACAAAATCTCCTTCATCTATTATAGTTTTAGGAATATTCCTACCACAAACTTCGACAACTATTTGGAAAGGCACATAAGAAGGGAGATGAGGTTTTGTTAGATAATTCCAATCAATAGTAATTGCATTGCTTTGAGGGGTGTCTTTGGAACGGGTGGAATTATCCCTTGTCCAGAGGAATCTGCAATAACAAGAAAGACTTGAGAGACATCCTCACTCTTCAAAGGAGGAGTGGGATCGATTGATGGGGATATTGAATCGACAACTTGATGGACCGGATCGACCGAGGAGGGACTCAGATCGATTTCTTAGGTTTCACTCTTCGATGGAAGAGTGGGATCGACTGATGATGGAACCATATAGACCACTTTATCAACTGGGTCAATTGAGAATGAAATCAAATTGACCACTTGATCAACCGGATTAATCGAGGAGGTAACTAGATTAACCAGTTAATCAACTAATGGTGGGTTGGGAGAGAGTTTACAGTAACCTATTGGAAGTCATTGCTGAACATAGGAAATCTTTTTCAATGGATATGAAGTTTCATGCATCTGGGGACAAAGGTAGGTGCAGTGCATTTCCTTACATAACAAGCAAGGAAATTTGACTTTACCCTTCTTATTTCCAACTTGATTGCTAGTCGATGGGTTGGCATCAGCATGACCTGCAGCGGATGATGACATGGGTTGAGAAGAAACTCGATACCACACTTCTACGACCTTGGTAATACCAGGGAAATACTTGAGAAGGTGATCACCCGTGCAAAGCCTGCAAGGGAATTTGGGCTTGTGATTTGTACCCTGTAGGAGTTGATCTCTCTTAGGTTCTAATAACACCTAAGACATGAATAGAGACATAAACTAAGGATGTTCCTAGATCTGATTCATACATGAAAACAACCAAACAAGATGAAAACCTACCAAAGATCAAAGCAATCATGCATGGATTGGAAACATGTCTAATAGTATATCATAACACATAATTATATTAATTCTCTACCGATGAATACATAAAATTGTATGAACAATTGAATAGAGGGAAACATCAGTATGTTTTATATTAATCAAAGAAGCAATATTATAACTTACAGATATAGACTAAAGAGATGGCCTCTTTCTAAGCTCCTTGCCCAAGTCTTGCAACCAAATCACTAGAGTAACTTTGCTAGCTCTTTACTCCTTTTCTTCCATGGGAAATGGCTTGGTTCTTATAGAGATTTAGGGATAAGGCCATATAGTTATTAGGATAAGATTCTTGAGATCATAATGGAAGCCTTCTCGAGGCTAAACCCCGAGAAATCAGTGGGAAGTCTCATCCATCGGAACCAAATCTAAAAATAGGAGCTTCTAATTGTCAATTTGTTGTAGGGATTTTGTACCCTGCAAGAAATGATCTCCCTTCGGTTCTACCAGCACCTAAGACATGAATAGAGACATAAAATAAGGATGTTCCTAGATCTGATTCGTACATGAAAACAACCAAAGAAGATGAAACCCTCCTAATGATCAAAGCAATCATGCATGGATTGACAACATATATAATAGTATATCATAACGCATAATTATATTAATTATGTACCAATGAATACATAAACTTGTATGAAAAATTGAATAGAGGGAAACATCATTATGACTTCTATTAATCAAAGAAGCAATATTACAACTTACAGACATAGACTGAATAGATGGACACTTTCCAAGCTCCTTGCCCAAGTCTTGCAACCAAATCACCAGAGTAACTTTGCTAGCTCTTTCCTCCTCTCCTTCCATGGGAAATGGCTTCATTCTTATAGGGATTTAGGGATAAGTCCATATAGCTATTAGGATAAGATTCTTTAGCTTATAATGGAAGCCTTCTTGAGGATAAACCCTGAGAAATCAATGGGAAGTCTGATCCATCGAAACCAAATCCAAAAATAGGAGCTTCTAGTCTTGATCGCTCCTTAGACACATAGATAGAGTGATTGATCGCTCCTTGGCAAGCCAAAAGGAGCAACCGTCCCTTTTGGTCACACCATCAATGAAGGAAAATGGTTACTGAGTTGGAATTTGGCTAAAAACTCAGAGAAGAAGTGGTAGGTTTAAAGGGTTAAAACGAAAAGTTTATGTGGGATAATGGACTAGTGATTAGGTGATATTTAGGTGATAATAACCTAATCATAATAACATTATAACACATGGGAGAGAATGAAGTAGATGTATTGAATGACACAAACACCCTATTTATGTTCATGTGTGTATTTCAATGAAAAATAATTAAAAACTATTTATGTTTAATTTGTATAAAATTAATTTCACTTAATTAAACTTTTTAGACAAATATAAAATTAATTTTAATTTAAACTCTTTGTTTTTCATTTTTTTTACTTTCTACTTAGAGAATAGTCCCATGATCTCTTCAAGAAAAAGTTTATTATTCTAGACACTTCACAAGAAAACTTATTACCCTATGACTAAGGGAATAATATTGGATTGTTGAGCGATTACAGAGAAAATATAATATTATTGAAAGATCGTGTAGCGCTTGAAAGAAGGAAATGCATGGGCAAGGAAAAAGAGAATCTGCAACAAGTCTACACGACTCCATCCATTTTCACTTCCCAAAGAAAACTCAGTCTCAACTTCTATCTCTCTCCGTTGTACTCTTATTTTCCATGCTATTTATCGTACGAAGCATCGAGCTCTATCTGCCTTTGATTCAGCCATTCATTCCCAACCAGTGCAGAGTAAATCAGATAGAGTTTTGAAGGCTCGGAGGCAGCAGAATGTAGACCAATTTATCGAAGATGACAGGGTTTGAGGGAATCTTGGTCTCGGATCCATGGCTCCAGAGTCAGTTCACACAAGTCCAGC
Organism: Picea engelmannii; assembly: GCA_009831015.1. NCBI lineage: Eukaryota > Viridiplantae > Streptophyta > Pinopsida > Pinales > Pinaceae > Picea > Picea engelmannii. Next base: position 19,498 of record ML813823.1, on the reverse strand, counting down.
TCAGGAATTTGAAATCTAGTGTAAGCTTTTTAAACAAATTTAAGTGTTTTTTAACCTTATTATTGAATAAACTAATCATTACAGTTTGGACTTTGGGTTGCCTCTTTACATTGGGTTGTGGTTGCAGATAAGAGAAAAAATCATAATATAAATGCATTTACTTCGATATCTGGTGTAGAGAAGTTCATGTGGGATACCAAATGCATTGAAGATCTAGGGTTTGTTGCAACAAGTAAAGAATTGTTTTAAGCACATATGATGCAGATAGTTTGATCTATGTGCACATATGATGGTTTCAGAAAAATGTTTGGATTCGTTGGTAGATAATGGAGAATTAGAATGCCACACTCCCAAGTCAAAGGACCATAAGATACCTCTGGTGCTTTGTTTTCCTCCTGTACCACTCAAACCCGGATCAAATATGATAAAGAGAAAGTTACCTGCAAGTCCTCTCGAAGGATTTTAAATTCTCTCTGATTATGATCTACACTCGTTGTTCGGTTCAAATCTTACAAAGATTAGTCACCAGCATATGAAGATAAAAGTCCTCTGAGAATGTCTAACACAACTAGAATGATCGTTGGTTACAGTCTTTAGAAAAATGAAAAAATCCATCAAATATGGTTCTTCCTTGTATAAATAGGGAAGATATATGTGTTCCAATCCGAACAAATACACATTGTTATTTATATATCTGTTTGTTTAGATGCAATACATATAAAGAAATACAGTAGATCATATTATCGTGGAGAAGAGGTGGTGTTGTGTTTCTCGCGCATGAGAGATGAGATTGTCTTGATATATCCTCTTCAGTCTATCATGAGGAAGCCCGTCTCCTTCGACCTGCCATTACATTTCCTATTTATTTCAAATATCATCGAATGGATTTTCTGTCGACTTGGAGTAATAGATTTGTTATTTTAGTTGGTCTGATATTCTTATTTTTAATTCTTACTTTCAATGATTAGATGAAGATTGTGGTAGTTGTGAAACTCCACTTTCATTTTCTCAATAATTTAAAAAGGATTAAAATATACATTTTGTATGAATCATTGACATTTGTGATTAAGGACAACTTCATATTTTGCCATGCTTATTATTGAGCCACACTAACTTTACAGGCCGACCTCGTTACGATTCCAAAGTGCAAATATTTGGGCTTTTTTTTCAATTATGAGTGGAAGATATCTTATTTGTTGTTTTCAATTATGAAAGGAAGATATTTGATTTTTTTTTTTTCATATCTGTTTAATTCATACAAATGATATGTTGAGTTTTTAATGAGTATATTAGTGTAATGGCTTCAAGTCTTATTGTTGATCAACCTTGTGTTCCGAAAAATAAACAAATAACATTGTTCCATCAATATAATGTGAGTGAATCACAAAATGCCAATAAAATTGTTTAAAATTCAGAAGAAAAAAAAAATGAATTTTAATAAAAAAAAATTAATGGAAAATAAACCAAAAAATTAATAATATATGTAAAAAGTGTTCCAAAACATACTTATTAATATAAGGAGTCAACAATAGTTGAATTCTTACCTAAAGTTATAGTCCCTTGGTGGGGCAGGGACTAATAAAGATGGCGTGTTTCCTTCATTCCAAAACATAATGTTAAGTGGAGATGGCATGTTCCCTTCATTCCAAAACATAATGTTAAGTGGAGTTTATATACAGTCATTATTGGATTTGATAGAGTTCATTATATTAGAGGTTGCATATATTTATGTGGAAAGTTTGCATGTACTTGAGATGTATGTTTGTTTGTAATTATTTGAATTTATATATATATATATATATATATATATATATATAATTTAGTTTGTTAATTCATGCAAGTGATATGTTGAGTTTTTAATGAGTATATTGTTGTAATGGCTTCAAGTTTTATTGTTGACCAGCCTTGTGTTCTGAAGATTCTATAGTTTTACCCTGAGCACTATCCTCAAAATAAGATGAAGTACTCAAGAGTTATCCTCAAACAATATAATGGGGAATATATATGTGTGCGTGAAAAAAATATAAAAACATTGATTGACATTAGAGAAGCTTGCATACAATAGGCTATCTAAACATACAAAGTTGTAAAATGCAGAAGTGGACGAGATTATTATTCGTGCATCCGACGCTCTTCTACCACCCAAAGTCAATAATTTTCATCTAAAAATAAAGCTTGTCTTCATATTTCTATCTCTGTGAGATTAATTCCTTTAAATGTCAACAAAAACATTTTCATGTTTATATCTCTATGAACTAAATTTCTTTAAATGTTAACAATGTTGGTTGTGATTTGTGATTTAATCCTGCAAAGCATTTTTATCATGGAAGATGGCCAAGGTTGCACATCTCAAAAGATATTATGTCATAGTTAACAACAACAATTTGGTTGGATCCAACAATGACCACCATTGTAGTATCTATGAATTGATCAGATTAACCAACCAAAGTTAACTTCTGCTCATTATACCAAAGTTAACTTCTATTCATTAATGAACAGAGACAAAAGATTTTGTAACGATCGGACAATAATAAAACTACCATGGCCTTAGAGGTTATTCTTTGTGAAACCTCAATGTTTACTTTTGCTTTCCTTCATGAAACACACTATGACTGGAGATTAAATGAGAAAAAGCAATAAGAGCATGGTAGTTTTCCCAACAATGCATGTAGACCAACTCAGGGTTGCATGACAATTGTAAGTTTGAGTAGCAACAAATGCGATGCAAACTTTGCGACGAGAGATTTTTAAAATATATGTTTGCACTTTCTTTATTTTTTTTTATAAACAATTTTTTCTCACGATGCCATCAAGACAAAAAGAAATTTGTCTTTTCAAACTTTTCATCCAATAAAATAACATCATTTTCAAATTTAAAAAGTCAAAAAATAAAATAAAATAAAATAATATAAGTAGTAAGTAAATTTTGGAAACTATAGGAAAACTTCAACACTATTTTAAAAATATGAAGGAACTCAGGATAAAACAAAGTTAAAAATCAATTGTATAGTTTTATGTTGAAGTTGGTAAGGATTAATAATTAACTTCATCTAAAGTATGAATGTAACAAGCATTAAGAAGAATCAAATTTCTTGAGATGCAAACCACACCTTTTTTAGAATATAAAACTTGAGAAATAATTTACACCTTAAAAAAATTGATCTCTCAAACTTAATATATTTGAACTTAAGATAAATATATATTAATATAAATTAAAATAAAATAATTCACTCTTACTTAGACAAAAATTAAATTATTAATTACTCATCTCTAAGTATTTAATATGGCTTAAATTCTCAATTCCACAATTTTATTTTTCATTTTACATTGTCTACTTCATTAAAAAAAATTCATTTCTATTATTTATTTTTTACAAAGATTTTTATTTTATAAAATAAGTGGGTTTTAAATTAAAAATATATGTAATATTATATTTATAGTGATTATGATGAAAATGTTAAAGTTTATAAAATTAATATATTTATTGAAAGAAAAAAAAAAAGGAAAGATACTAAATATTTTCCAAAATGTTATTTTAACACGGTACATTGAAAGTATCAAGTTCATTATGAATTTCTTAAGTGAAAAGGTCCTAAAGAGTAATCAAGTCATGAAAATGGGTAAAGTCATGTTGTATGTCACAGGAAAGGTGGGATTATGTTCCAAAGGTTTTTTATTGTTCACTTCTATGATCATGCCAATTATCAGCAGGTGTTTAAGGATGGTCCTTGGTTTTAGGGCAGTCTAGGACTTTTTACCACACCTTGGTTTCTATTTTTTGATCCTCACACTATGTTTGTTACTAGAATGTTAGTTTTGGTTCCTCTTCATAGTTTTTCATTACATTTTTGGTATTTAATAGATTTTGAGGATATTAGGAATACTTTGGGCACTTACATAAAATCAATTTTTGAAAGAGTTGTAACAAGTTTATGTACATGTGCATATATTTGTGTTGAGATAGACCTTAGTAAGGGCCTTCCAAACAAAATGATTCTCAAATGGAAAAAAATAAATTCACAAATATCTTGGATTATAACCATACAATATTCAGGTGTGGGATCTGTTAACTTCCAAGACATTTACAAGCTACATGTCCCTATGATCGAGCTCATTCTCCCAGGTAAAAAGGGATGAACTCAAAACCAAAGAAATAGATTTTTTTGTAGAAATCAAATTTGGATAATAGTTACATTGATTAGAATGAGGTAAATCAATATTTTAATACTAGAATTGAGTAGAATGAGGTAAATCAACAACTACATGTAGAAGAAAAAGATACAAGGCTTTCCTTAGGGAGGGAGGTTATGGTGGTTAAATTTCCTCTAGGTGGAACGAAAAGACATCATGAAACCGATACCTCTAATTTAGATAAGGTATTGGCTCCTTATAAGAACCTTGATCTCATGCCTTCTCGCTTACAATTAGTTATTGTGACTCCTACAGCTGGATTTCAAGAAGTGTAACATACCCAGCTCCCAAGTCCTATTACATCTAAATCAGCGTACGAGAATTTTGATACCCATATAAATGTGAAAATATACATGGAACATGCATGTCATACATACTCATGCAACTAAGAACGGTTTTAAAATTCATGAATGCATATCATTTAAGCATGCACAACAATATTTAAACATAGAATACACAGATTAAAATGCCACATTTACACACCACATATAACAATTAATAACAAAAAACTCAGAGTGAAATGCACAACAATTAAACTCCGCATTTAATAGAAATAAACATAGTGAATATGAGCACTTATCTTTGCAATTATGCAATTATTTGTAGAGGACGGATATTACACCCAATCGTAGACTTGTTTCTCCAATTCTTAGTAGTAAGTCACCCCTAAGCTAGGGCTATGAATCCACAAGAAGAAGGTGGTTCCTAAGGTTGGCTAGTGTTCCTTCACAACAAACTCATTCCTACAGCCATTCCAATCCACCAACTCTCTTTCCCCTCAACTTGCACAACCCAAGGAATAGGATCCCCTTCTCTTCCACACAGTCCCTCAGGCTATCCTACTTCCCTCCAAATCTCTAGCACGGGTTGGACTGGAAATCTCTTTGTTGGGGACTCTAGGAATTTACAGTTGCAACATAAATTTTCACAACAATAAATTCACTTGCTATAGGGTAATTTCTAACACATAAATCTCACTTTACAAGCCTAATAGCCTACGTCTTCATGCATATACCAACTCCAAGAGATATCCACAAAGCCAACTATGGTTGTATATTATCTTACATCATTCCATAAACATTTCCTCTCCTTTACCCAACTATAAAAAAATGCTTTATTTTCCCATTCGAATTTCCTTTTACCCAAGCAACTTGACTCTCACATTCCTCAATGTTCATTGTACTCAAGCCCATTTTCGCAACAACTATGTGAGGTGACTTTTCACACCAACCCCCTTACATGTATTCAATGATTGGGGCTTTGAAACACTCAAAAGGGAAAATAGAAGGTTCCTATAAAAATATAATTGAGAAAGGTGGTATGGGATTAATAGACATGAATAATTCCCCCTTGGACCCCCTCTATTGTGGAAACTTATCCCCCATGACTATGTCTACATCTAGTTGCAGGCGGTGATATATTTTATTTTGTTATCTGATATACAACATTGACATATTACATCACTTAGCCACTGGTCCATATTACATCACTTAGCCACTGGCCATACATCGTGTTTACAATATAGATCACTAATTTGGGGATTAAAAACGAGGATGTTACAAGAAGTTAAAAAGAAGACAGGGAAAAAGGAAAAGATTGAGGAATATTTCTCAAAAGGTAATAAATGGCATGTACATTAACTATGTAATTTTAACCTTGTCAATGTGGTCTACACCTTACTCTTGTAAGTGAAATATCTACTTGTACTTACTTTATTTTGTATTGTGCTTTGAGCATACAAAGAATGTAATTTTCATTCTATAATGGAATAAAAATAAAAATAAAAATCTTGGAAAAAAATGCAAGGGTAAGGTAAGTTAAAAGGACATGGTGTTCAACTTTAACCCCATTTGTTTCACAAACTTTACAAGCTCACTCATCTTCGGAATAGATTCGAAAATCCATGGTATTATTATTCATTTGTCGACATTTCAGATCCATATCAAGATCCATCTTAAGGACACAAAACCAAAGAGAAAATATGAGAAGAGCAACAATAAATATTAGAAAGCAAAATTTAAAAAAAAACTTAAAAAATTGGTTTTTAGGAAGAAACCCTAATATTACCTATTACCTATTAGTACTAAGGTATAAACATTAATATTTAATAATATTCTTAATATTGATATCAATAGTACTAATTATAAACCCTAAAAACCCTAATAATAATAAAATATAAACCATAATATCAATATTAATATTAATAGTACTAACTATAACTATAAACCTTAATGTATAAACCATAATATTAATAGTACTAATGTATAACCCCTAACATTAATATTGATAATAATATTAGGGTTTATACGATATGTCAATATTATTTGTATTAATAGTGATATCAATATTATTTGTTTTAAAAACTTAAGAAGGGTTTATACGATATGTCAATATTATTTGTATTAATAGTGATATCAATATTATTTTATTTGTTTTAAAAACTTAAGAAGTTGGCTTTTAGGAAGAAACCCTAATATTACCTATTAGTACTAAGGTATAAACATTAATATTTAATAATATTATTAATATTGATATCAATAGTATTAAGTATAAACCCTAAAAACCCTAATATTATCTAATAGTAATAAAGTATAAACCATAATATTAATAATAATATCAATAATATTATCTAATAGTAATAAAGTATAAACCATAATATTAATAACAATATTAATATTAATAGTACTAACTATAAACCTTAATGTATAAACCCTAATATTAATAGTACTAATGTATAACCCCTAACATTAATACTAATATTAATATTAGGGTTTATACGATATGTCAATATTATTTGTATTAATAGTGTTAATGTTAGTAATAATATCAGTAATACTAACACTATTTAATATAAGAGATATCAGGGTTTGGTACTATTACTACTATTAATAATAGAACTTATGTAGGTACTAATACTAAACACTAGTATAGTTAGCACTAGTACTTTTGATAACATTAAGTATTAATCATTAAATAATAGAATTAATAAAACATTAAGTACTAATCATTAAATAATAGAATTAATGTATAAAGCTTTGATATCAATATTAAAATTGATCCTAAAATTAATATTAATATTAATAGTATTAATGAGAAAGAAAAAATAGAGAATGGAAGGACAAAACAAAGAAAGAAAGACAAAAGAACGAGGGAGATCAAGAGAAAACCTAACTATACTTACATATTACTCCTAAGGTTGCTTGGATGCTTGATGATTTCAATCGCTCCCTTAATTCAATGCTTAAAAAAGTGATCTTCCTTTGCTAGAATTTTGGTGTCTTCTAAGCGGGCGTGGTGCTTTGTTGTAAGAGAGTGTTTCCTAATGCTTAGGTGTGAGTACATTAATTCCCGATTTTAGATCATGTTCTTTAATCCTAACTTGAAAGAAACAACTAGTTTCTCCAATGTAACATTTACTACATGAGCACTCTACTTTGTATACTCCTTTATATTTGTGATGGTCAAGTTTTTCTTTAATAGATCTCATTTTTTGTTTAATGGTTAGTGGTGGCTTGAAAGAGGTCATGATCTCTTTCTTACTTAGGAGTTTGCCAATCCTATCAGTTATTCCTTGAATGTAAGGAAGGTATGTAGTCATACCAAAGGAATGGTTGTTCATGGATCGAGGCATATTACTTGTTATTTCTAAGACTTTTCTTATCACGTTCTTAATGTCTTTGTCCTTATAACCTATGCTCTTGAAAACCTTAGAGAGGTTATCTTTTTCATGTTCTTGGTGCTCTTCATCAGAGATTCTAACAACCCTTGTGGTCAGAGTGTTAAGAATCCCTATCTTCCGAGTGGGATGATGATGGGAGCTTGCATGAAGATAGTTTTGTGTGGGTCTTTTTCATGTAGACTGCATGTCCAAGCTTCCCAGCGTCTTTTATGTTGATTAGCACATCCATAAATGGAATGATACAATTGTCCTCAAGTTCCATCATGAATTTAATAACCCTTGAAATATCATTCAGATGTTGGAAGCATTTCTCAAGCTCATCTTTCCCATGGGGTTATATCACATTAGTATCATCAACAAATCTCTTATATCTTAATGGTTCCAAGGGATAAGAGTCCAAGGCTTTCTTCTCAAAGTTTTCCATGAAAAGGTTAGCAACAATGGGAGAAAGTGGAGATCCCATTGCTACGTCACTTGTTTGTTCGTAAAATTCTCCTTGATAGATAAAGAATGTAGAATGGAGACGAATCTCACATAGTTTTGTTGTTTTAGGGTTAGTCACTTCTTTAAAAATTTTGATTTCTTCATCAAGTGGGATTTTAGTGAACATGGAAACAACATCGAAGCTGATGAGGATGTCTTCAGGTTTCACCTTCTCATTCTTGATAATCCTGATAGATTTGTTTGAGTCGTTAATGAAGGAGTATGTATGGCATACTAGGGTTTCTAGGATTTTGCCTACATGTTTAGCTAGCTCATAGGTGGGTGAGTCAATTGTATTGATTGTAGGTCTAAGAGGAATCCCGTCTTTGTGGATTTTCGGTAGTCCATAAATTCTTGGGGTAATCTCACTCTTGGGAAGTAATCGTTTTTTCATTTTTTTCATCTAGGATGGATTCCTTGATGGCCTTATTTACTTCTCTTGTAATCCTTGCAATTGGGTTACTTGTTAGCTTCATGTAACTACCACTTTGAGAAAGGTGTTCCATCATTTTTATGTTGTAATCTTCTTGATTCATAACTATAATGGCTCCACCTTTATCAACTCTTAGTATTGTTAAGTCGGGGTTGTTTATGAGGTTTTTTTAGGGCATAGTGTTCTTCTTTGCTAATATTTCTCTTTGGAGATTTCGATCTTTTAAGGACAACGACGCAATCCTGCCTAACATTGTCCTTGCCTTCTTCGGCTAGGGATTTACTACTATCCTCAACGCAACAAATTATACTATCGATCGAAATGCAAGTGAGGGATACTGGAAGTTCAAACATTTCTCAAGAACACTTAGCTCGGCTTCTTCTAATTCGTGCGAGGAGAGGTTGATAATTTTAATCACGTTTGTGTTGTTGTTAAAATTGCTTACATTTCTTACGTTATTTATATTCTTTAACCAATTTAGAGGTTGATTTTTTATGTTTTTTTTTTTTTTAAAGTCTATTGTGTGCCTCGTGATTCTCCTTATTGGCCTTTAATGAAACAATCGCATCAACAGTGGTCCATAGATCAGGATGGATGGTGCGAGCCAGCTTTAAGTGAAAGTTTAATGTGGATTTAGACAGGTTGTCTAAGGTGACTCTAGCCCTCCTAATTTCGCCTCTAACTAAGGAGAGACCCAATCTATAAAATGTTGCAATGTTCCATTTGTTTTTCATCTTATGCTTAATGCACACAAACTTTGGTAAAACATTGATATCCCTACGACCTTTCAAGAATTAGTATTAATGTTAGGGATTATACATTATTACTATTCATAATAGGGTTTATACATTAAGATTTATAATTAGTACTAATATTAATTAGTACTATTAATATTAGTATTGGTATTATTATTATTATTAGGGTTTATACTTTAGTACTATTAAGTAATATTAGGGTTTTTCAGGGTTTATACTTAGTACTATTAATATCACTATTAATATTATTATTAAATATTAAGGTTTATACCTTAGTATTAATAGGTAATATTAGGGATTCTTCCTAAAAGCCATAGTATTAAGTTTTCTTTTTCTTTTTCTCTCTAGTATTTATTGTTGCTCCTCTCATCTTTTCTCTTTGGCTTTGTGATATGGATCTGAAACGAATAATAATATTGTGGATTTTCCTAACTGTTGTTAAGACAACTCTCACCACATAAATCTTAATAGTAAGCTCACTCATCCCAAGGTATTTTATGTTTAGTAGGAGTAAGCTAATTTTATAGCAAATGAAGCCTCTTTTAGACCAAAAATTTGATTAGAATATGGCGAAAATTTCAGGGATGAACAAAGTTCTATCGTGATCCAAGATCCACTCATGGAAAAAGAATTCCCTTAGAGGTTTTCCAAATTTTGAATCGGCCTAGATCATCAAAAATTCAATCAGAGCTCTAAAATGATGGGAACTCTAACTTTCTAGATCCCGAGATTTTGACAATTAAAGGAGATTTTACTACAAGATTAGATGAAGTTAGGTTAGTACATTAACCAAATTCACTACGAAGGTCATGAACATTGGTCATGCTTTTGACCATATTTATTTTACTCATTAAGTTCATAATGTTGGAAAAATAGTTTTGATAAGCTAAATAAGATTTATAAAAAAAGGTCCAATACTTCAACTTTTTCTTATTAATAATTTCATTAGCATTCTAAATATTGTATTTATACTTTATAGATATGTGAGATTTAATATTGTCAATATTTGATTATTGTCTTAAGTTTATGTTCTAATGGTTAAAGCCAAGCTTTGAAATCTCTAGTTGGACTTCTTTTAAACTTGTGGTGGCTATTGTTCATACTAAAATCAATAACATGGAGCCTATCTTCACTTATAAATGTTGTTAATGTGTATGTAGGATCTATTGTTTACAGCATATAAATGATCATACAAATAATAAATGCGACAAAGGACTGCAAAGTTTGTATTATGATATCTTTGTGGATTACAATAGGCCAAATGCGGTTGAATAACAACACTCGGCTAGATCAGAAGACAAAAGGATCTTAGCTAGAATACAAATAAGCAACTAAAAGATAATACCTGGAATATGTGAGTGATGCGGAATCAATGGGTGCGCTGGGAATATGGCAGCTCTGATGGTAACTGCTAGAAGTCTGGAAAGTTCGCCCTGGGAGATATACTTCTCAGAATGGCCTGGAAATTGTCCCAAATGGTGCGTCCTGCTCTAGTCCTCGGTATTGGTATCTGTCAAACCCCTCTACTGATTAGTCTGGACCCCGGATGGATACCCTTAGGGGAATGCACCCCCTCTTCTTCTATCAAAATGTGTCCTAGTGATTTCACTGTCAGAATCGGATGATATATATCTCAAAACGACCACCTTGGTCTATTGGGAAATGGGTCGGAAGGGTTTCCCTGAATCTGGTATGATGCTCGCTCTGGAACCCCAAATGTGTCCGCCAAAAGTGTCGCACATCCAAGTCTGGAAAATGTGTCCCAGATGATTCTGCCATCGGAATCTGATGAGGAACAAAGCAAAATATATGCCTTGCCCTCCTCTCAAATGGGTCAGAGGGAGATCTCGGAATTCCCCCTGGATGGGGTAAGTCGACCCAAAACCCTCTCATAAGTTGCGCCCTCACTCTGGATCAATGTGTCCTTGTTGTTGAACACTATGTAACTATTGTTGAAGAATGATGGAAGACCTAAATGATCTTCCCGATGACTAGGGTGTGTCTCTCAACACTGAAATCAGCCAACTAGTGTCTTCCTCCTAGAATCCATTGAACTATCTCTCCTGAGATGCGCCTCTCTCCTCAATGACAAGTCATAATCTGCATAATGATGAATTAGGTCGTTGGCCCTTCCTTTATATCTTTCAAAAACCCTAAATCATTGTTGAAACCCTAATTCACTGTTGACTTCCAAAACCCTAAATCACTGTTGAAACCCTAATTCACTGTTGACTTCTATTTTTAGCTCATAATGACTTAAAAGCACTTTTAACTCTTTTTAGCTCAATGTCACTTTCTGAATATAACACCTGTGACTGGAGTGACCTCTAGTAACCATGTTTACCCCTTTTCTGGCCCTGGCTATAGTTTAACGGGGTGGTTTAGACCATTAAGCCTCCTCTCTGGAACTCCTATTTGGAAAGGGACATTACAGTCCTCCCTTCCTGAAATTGCTTGTCCTCAAGCAATACCAGTCCAGGGTGTTGAAACACCTCCTCGCTCTCCCAAGCAGTGTCCTCTACTGGAAGCCCTCTCCATCTGATCAAACACTCTCTAATGACCCTGCTCCTCAGTTTCCACTCCCGGAACTCCAACACCTCCTCCGGAACCAGCTCCAACTGTCCCTCCTCATCCAATGGGGGAAGCTCCTCTGATGTGCTAATGAATTGTCCCACTACCTTTTTGAGGCAAGATATGTGGAACATGTTATGAATATTTCTCCCCTCTGGAAGCTCTAACTCATAAGCAACCTCGCCTACTTGGTGCATGATCCTGTAAGGGCCATAAAATCTAGGCTTGAGCTTCTCGGCCCCACTCTTCTTCAAAGATTACTGTCTATAAGGTTGGAGTCTCAAGAAAACCAAATCCCCAACCTCAAATTTGCGCTCTATCCTATGCTTATCCACACTCATCTTCTGTCGGTTCTATGCCATCTGCAAGTTCTCTTTCAGCAACTTGAGAATCTCCTGACTCTCTATGATCCAATCCTTGGCCTTGGGAGCTCTGCTCTCCCCAAAACCCAAGTCTACCAAAGTGGGAGCATCATATCTGTATAATGCTCAGAATGGTGTCATACCAATGGACATGTGGAAAGTGGTGTTGTAGCAATGCTCTCCTAGATGTAGCCACTTAACCCATGTTCTTTTTTGTCCACCTACGTAGTTCCTCAAATATCCTTCAACCCACTTATTGACAATCTCGGTCTGTCCATATGTCTAAGGGTGATAGTTGGTGCTAGGTGTCAGCTATGTCCCCACCAACCGAAATAACTCTCTCTAGAATGTCCCCATGAATCGACTGTCCATGTCACTGACGATGTTCCTTGGCAACCCATGAAGTCTGAAGACCTCCCTGAAGAATATCTTGGCTACCTGAACTACAATGTACTATGTCGGTATGGCATAAAATTGAGAAAACTTGGTCAATCTGTCGACCACTACATAGATACAGTCCTTACCCTGGACCTTGGGTAGGCATGTGATGAAGTCCATCGATATACTCTCCCATTTCTTCTCTGGAATGGGGAGTGGCTGAAGTAGCCCTACTGGAAGAGAATGCTTTGACTTGTTATGTCGGCAAGTCACACACTCACTGACGTGTCTCATAACGTCCTGTTTGAGGCCCTTCCATGAGAACCTCTCCTTGATCTGTCTGTAGGTTTTGAAGAACCCCTAATGGCCTGCTAGTGGTGAATCATGAACTGTTGTGAGGATCTTCTTCTTGAGCCTCGAATCTAGCACCAAGTAGACTCTATCCTTGTAGAATATGACATCATCAATGACCCTATACCTGTCATCCTGTATCTTTCCATCCATCACCTCACAAGCGAACTTGTTCTTGGAATATTCCACTAATAAGTGGGATTTCCAATCTGTTGAAATCTCCATCAAAGAACAGGTTGCAGGTCTCCTCGATAGTGCATCAGCCACAATTTTCTTCTTCCCCTTGACATACTCTATGTCGAAGTCGAATGCTTGTACCTTCGTCACCCATTTCTTTCGGCGCTCACTGAGGTCCTTCTACTCAAGGAAATACTTCAAGTTGTTGTGATCTGTCTTGAACACGAATTTGTTGCCCACCAAATATTGTCTGAATTTGGTCAAAGCATGCATGATTGCCAACATATCCTTGTCATAAATGGAGTACAACCTCTCGGGATGACTGAGCTTCCTGCTCTTGAATACAATGGGGTGTCCTCCCTGCATCAAAACTGCCCCGATACCTTCGTCGGATGCGTCACACTCTAGTACAAATGGCAAGGTGAATTATGGTAATGCCAATATTGGACAAGTGCTCATGACTTCCTTCATGTGATCAAAGGATTTCCATGATTCCTTGGTCCAGATGAAATCCCCATGCTTGGTAAGATCCGCCAGTGGTGCTCCAAGATGAGAAAAACCCTGGATGAACCGCATGTAATAGCTGCATAGCCCGAAGAAACTCCTCAACTCTGTTATGTTCCTAGGCGTTGGCCAGTCCAGAATGGCCCTGATCTTTTCCTGGTGCACCTGTACCCCCTATGCACTGATTATATGGCCTAAGTAAAGTAGCTATGTCATACCGAACTCACACTTGGACTCTTTGGTATATAATGATTGTGCCTTCATGATTCTCAAGACCTCATCCAAGTGCCTCATATGCTCCTGCCATGTCTTGTTGTAGACTAAGATGCCGTCAAAGAAAACCAAGACTGATTTCCTCAACAGATCCTTGAATATGTGGTTCATGCAAGACTGGAACATGGCGGGTGCATTAGTTAGCCCAAATGGCATAACCAGGAACTCGAAATGTCCAAAGTGACATCGAAATGTCGTCTTCTCTATGTCTTTCTCTCAGATATTGATCTGGTGATACCCAGAGCGTAGATCAATATTTGAGAAGAAAATTGCCCCATGCAGTTCATCCAACAACTCGTCAATGCATGGGATAGGATACCGGTTCTTGATGGTTATATTGTTCAAGGCTCGGTAATCAATGCACATCCTCATGGTGCCATCCTTCTTCAGAACTAGGACATCTGAAGAAGTGAATGGGTTGTTGCTCGGCCTGATGTGTCCCATCGCTAGAAATTCCTTGATTGCCTTCTCTATCTCATCCTTGAACCTCCTAGGATGATGATAGGGGGGGTGATCATCGGTTTGGCCCCCTCTTCCAACTCAATGGTGTGCTCAAACCCCCTGTTAGGTGGTCTCCCTGGTGGAATCAACTCAAAAACCTGTTGATGGCATCCCAAAAAATTCTTGATCTTTGTATGATATTGTTGTCTACCATATGAATCCTTCTGCGTAGTGATCAAACACTCGACGGCATATGCTACTTCCCCATGTATGAATATCATCTCCATCCTCTTGGCTGAAATTGTCCTGGGTGCTCTTGTCGACATACCTCTTAGAACAACCTTCTTCCCGTCATGGTCTCTGAATCCCATCTCCAAGGTTTGGTAATTGGTGGTGATTTTTCCCAAGGTAATCATCCACTGGACTCCCAACACCACATCTATGTTAGATAGGTCAACCACATAAAATGTATCTCTCACTGTATAGTTTCCTAACTTTACCTCCAAGTCTGGAACTCTGTCTAGACACTCCACTGTTTGGCCATCTGCTACTGCAACGTCAAACCCCCCAAACTCCTCTATTTGAAGTGCTCGTCTCAATACTAGTGAAGCGTCAATGAAGTTGTGGGTGGCCCCACCATCTATTAGGGCGATTGCATGTTGGCCCTAAACATTCCCTCTGATCTGGAGGGTATCATACCTGGGAACACCAGAAAGGGTCACTATGACTAATCCCTTTGTTGGTTTCCTCCTGTTAGCCTACTCAAGCGGTTGTGGGACTACTGGAGGATGGGCTCATGCCAGTGTCGGAGGTCTACGGGGAGGCTGCTCCTCTGCCAGTGCTAACTCCTCCTCTGAGCTAGTGGATCCATTGTCCTGCTCCTCCTCCTCATTGTCCACATTGTTTGTTGCCACCTCAATATAATGAATCTCTCCCTTTCCCATGCACCAGTGGCCTAGGACCCAAGGGTCTCTACAATTGAAGCAAATCTTCTTCCTCATAAGCTTTTGCCCAGTCTCATCATCCAACTTCTCCTTTCCCTTCCATTCTCTCTAAAATGGCTTCCTGTCTCAATCCTTCTTGGGTACGAAGGATTTGGAAAAGGTTTTAGTCTTTGGCACTGAGTATGCCAAATATCGAGTGCGAAGGATGGAATCCTACAAGGTGGGAGGCATGTATGCCTTCACCCATCCTCTCAAAGGCTCGGTGAGTCCCTCTATGAATAGCATGATCATCCTGGGCTCTGATATATCTGTCATTGCCATGGCTACCTGCTGAAACTCCATGATGAACGCCTCTGTTGTGCCAGTTTTTCTCAACTGGGCTAGATCCCTGAAGTGGATCTCTGGATCCCTCCTTTCAAACCTGTCCATGAGCCTCTCTGTGAGCTCCCTATAATAAGTGATGTGACCGTGACCCAATGTCACCAATCCATGATACCACCACTCGTGTGCCTCACCCTCCAAGTGTAAGTTCGTGAAACTGACAGCCTCTGTCTCGGTCATCTGGTTGAGCTTGTAGTATGTGTCTAGCTTTTGTACCCAAGCTCTGGCAGTGCGTTTGGATGATACGTCAAAAGAAGGTATGGTGAGTTTACCAACATTTAGGATGAAATCCATGCTATTCCCTTGTTGTTGTTATGGTCCTCCTCTCTATAGCTCTCTGGGACGGTTCCTGAGTCTGAGTCCATAGTACTCGACTGGGGTCATGTCCTGATGGAAGTCATGACCCAATGTTGCATACTCCCTCCTATACTCTGCAATGTCCTTTGCATGAGTGGGTGGCCTCTGTGCTATTGGTGGCGGTGATGCTACCACGGGTGCCCTCTGGAAACTGGGAAACAAGGGTCGGGGAATCCTACTCGCAGAGGTGTATGTGCGAGAGGGTGACTGGGGTCTACTGCTTGCCCCTGATTTCCCCTGTGCTGCATGCGGAACTTGTGTGTCTGGGGTGCCCACTCTAGCCAATCTATCAACCACCTGTGCCAAGGACTAAGACATGGTCTGTTGACTAGCTAGCATATCGTTGATAACCTACATGAAAGATGTCTCTGGATCTACGGGAGCCTTGCCATTGCCCTCTGGTCGCTCATATCTATCTCCTAGCATCCTCTCTGCCTCACACTCTGCCCCTTCTCTCTGCTTCTCTGTGTGCCTCTTCCTCTTCCTCTGAGCTAGTAGGAAAAGGAGGAAAGTCAGGCCTATGCCTTCTTTCCTTATGCTTGTTGTAAGTGACATATTTGTCACCTTCGTGTTCACGGCCATCTTTGTCTTCTGCTGCACTCATTGTCTTTAGTCACAGGCTGGCAAGACTAAAGCTCTGATACCATTGTAATGTTCCCGACTTGGCTAGTCTAGGAAATGTTGTTAATGTGTACGTAGGACCTATTGTTTACAGCATATAAATGATCATACAAATAATAAATGCGACAAAGGACTGCAAAGTTTGTATTATGATATCTCTGTGGATAACAATAGGCCGAATGCGGCTGAATAACAACACTCGGCTAGATCATAAGACAAAGGATCTTAGTCGGAATACAAATAAGCAACTAAAAGATAATTACACGGAATATGTGAGTGTTGCGGAATCAATGCGTGCGCTGGGAATATGGCAGCTCTGACGGTAACTGCTGGAAGTCTGGAAAGTTCTGCCTGGGAGATATACTTCTCATCATAGCCTGGAAACTGTCCCAAATGGTGTGCCCTGCTCTAGTCCTCAGTACTGGTATCTGTAGGACCCCTCTGTTGATGATTTTGGACCCCGGATGGATACCCTTCAGGGAATGCGCCCCTCTTCTTCTGGAAAAATGTGTCCTAGTGATTCCACCATCAGACTCGAATGATATATGTCTCAAAATGACCGCCTTGGTCTACTGGGAAATGGGTCGAAAGGGTTTCCCTGAATCTAGTCTGATGCTCACTCTGGAGCCCCAAATGTGCCCGTCAAAAGTGTCGCACATCCAAATCTGGAAAATGCATCCCAGTTGATTCCTCCATCGAAATCTGATGAGGAACCAGGAAAAATATTTTCCTTGCCCTCCTCTCAAATGGGTCGGAGGGAAATCCCAGAATCCCCCCTGGATGGGGTAAGTCGACCCAAAACCCTCTCAGAAGTTGCGCCCTCACTCTGGATGAATGCACCCTTGTTGTTGAACACTATGTAACTATTGCTGAAGAATGATGGAAGACCTGAATGATCTTCCCAGTGACTAGGGTGTGTCTCTCAACACCAAAATCATCCAACTTGGGTCTTCCTCTTGGAATCCACTCAACTATCTCTCCTGAGATGCGCCTCTCTCCTCAATGAAAAGTCATAATTTGCATAATGATGAATTATGTCCCTGACCCTTCCTTTATAGCTTTCCAAAACCCTAAATCACTGCTGAAACCCTAATTCATTGTTGACTTCCAAAACCTTAAATCACTTTTGAAACCCTAACTCACTGTTGACTTTTATTTTTAGCTCATAATGACCTAAAAGCGCTTTTAACCCTTTTTAGCTCAATGTCACTTTTTGAATATAACACTTGTGACTGGAGTGACCTCTAGTAACCTTGTTTATCCCTTTTCTGGCCCTGGCTATAGTCTAATGGGGCGGTTTATACCATTAAGTCTCCTCTCTGGAACTCCTATTTGGAAAGGGACATTACATAGTAAAAGAGTCGAGGGCTTTGTAAATTACCGAGGAAGTGGAGGGGAACGCTTTTGCAAAGATGGAATTGTTTTGTTCTAGCCACACAAACCAGCAGATGAAGGGTGGAAGTGTGCACAGAGTAGTATGTGTGTTGTTCCAATGCTTGAAGCATTCCAGAAGCAAGGGCCCATCCCAAGTTGATGAGAAATGAAGAATCTTGGAGATCCTTGTCCAGACACGTCTAGTAAACAAGCAGCGAACAAAAAGGTGAAGAGTCGATTCCTCATCCCTATGACAGAGATAACAGATTCTTGGACTGGTCCACCCTTTTCTCTGAAGGATATCCAAGGTATTTAATTTTCTTTCAATGGATAGCCAAGAGAAGAGTTTAATCTTCAACGGGATGTTCCAGCCCCAGAATTTTTTCCTCCAGCCCTTTGTTGGACATGGCCATTGTAGATTAGTAATGGTTTCATAAATATTTGAAACAGATAGACGCCTAGAGGAGTCTCCTCCAATCCAAAAGAGAGTGTGGTCCCTCTCTTGTAGATTTATACCTGTTGTCATTAAAGAATTTGTAAATTGATCCCATTCTAAAGAGAGAGAAATTGGCAGGCCGAGATCCTCACTAGAGTGCCAGCAAAGGGAGATGGAATCAGAGCCTCTCGCATCTTTTGCTTGGAAGAGAAAAAAGATGTGTAAGGAGTGAAGATGTGTCAGAATCTTAACCGATAAAAATGAAGTGTCTCCCAAGCCCAGAATACGATCATGTCCAAGGTGGACGGAGTGACCAATCCCCGGATTCCAAGAGAGCCAATGGGAGATGAGTGGAGCCATTTGATCCAAGTTCCTCCAAGTGTAGGAGGCAAAATTGGGAATGGATGGTGGCAATCTAAGACAAGCAACAGCAGAAATAAGTGGCAGATATTTGTCCAAAATGACAGAATTCCAAATCCTTGTATTTCTTAACACACACCAAAGTGTATTTGTTGCAAGCGCTAAATTGAAGAAGAGGATGTTTCTAAGGCCCCAACCACCTTTATGTTTTGGATTTGCAAGAGAATCCCAGCTACAGAGATGGAGGTGAGATGTGGTTGAACAACCCAACAAGAGGAAGTTGAAGGAGAGCTTGCAAAGTTTGTGGAGCACAGTCAAAGGGAGGGCATCCAAAGCCATCCAATAAATAGGTTGACCTTCCAGGACAACTTTTAAGAGTGTAAAATTCCCACCGAGGGAGAGCCAGTGTTTGCACCAATTTCCAATT
>ML813822.1:59730-86681 GCA_009831015.1 Picea engelmannii | reverse complement strand
GGGTAAGGCTCTAATCCCTATCTGAATGCTATCCTTAGAAGAAAACACAAACTCATTCTTAAAAACTGAATCCTAATGACTATCCTGAAACTGATCATCTCCTATATAATTCATCAACAGAAAACAGTCCTATGCCTAAGTGCAGATGCTTCTATTTTTATTCTGATGCAATTCCACAAGACTATCTACCACTACCTTTAGTCATCTATCAAAAACCAGTTCTATTTAAGCCATGGCAGAAAAGGTATTTCCTACAATGCATTCAATCTACACATCGAGAATAAATCTGAATCTGTCTACAGGAAGACAAAGGAATATCCTACTTACCCTACTGGTACCGGAAGCTTCCTCTAACTTAACTGCAATCTAACTATCCTAACTAAGCAGGGTAACTAACCATCTGACAAAGCAAAGTTCGTTCAAACTCTGAGTTATGTTCGAATTGAAAACTAGAAACTAATCAAGCCTAGTTCATGTTCTAAACTCTACAGGAATCAACCATGCTTCAATACTCATCATCGTAGCAGATATTTAACAAGCTGGAAACAATACAGTTGAAGAATAATCAATCAATAATCTGAACAGTTAATTCCAAAACTCAGGAAACTTATCATGCATGCAATTACTACGATACTGAAATAAACTAAATTCAATGCAGAGAACAGCAACGCCTTGAACCTATTTGGCGGGCCCAACCAAAAGGTGCAAACGCTGAAAGAAACAACCAGAACTACTCAATCATGCTATGCTAACATTGTGTAAACTTCACGCTCCATTAACTCAGAAGAAAATACTCAAATCGTATGGTAGTGGAATAACATAACGCAATATAGATTATATTCAGAAATATATTTCATAACATAGTATTATCCAACCGGTTCTTAGGAGTGATCTTCTGTTTATATATAGATCCTCCTCCATAATAGTCTAAAGAAAAAATACATAAGTCCAAATGGATCCCTGATCCGAAAATAGCTTGAAATCAAGTTTTAAACGATCTTCACATCTTCGTGACACGTAGTGTCACGAAGTGTGACCCATGAAATATAACGACTCAGTTCTATCATTGTGCATTCCATCATCATATGAGTGATGACTCCATCTGTCATGTGAATCTCTCTGTCTCCCATTCTGACCATAACGCACAGATCTTGAGCGACTTCATTGGTATCTCCACGGGGTACGAGCTGGTACCTGGTACTGGCAAATCCTGTTCCAAAAATAGAAGTGGTACCTGGTACTGGCAAATCCTTAAGTAACCCCATTGAATGGTAGGGAGATGTCAATTATGTCAAAACAAGGCCAAAAGGGGTGGTACTGGGTATAGAAATGGAGGTCTTTGGAATATAATATAGGCAAAAACATGATCAAAACTGGAGACCAACAGTAATCTATTATTGGTAAAGGATACTTATTCTTTAATGTTACTTTTTTCAACTTCCTGAAGTCAATACAAAGCCTCAACTTACCATCCTTCTTCTTCACAAAAAAGACAGGGGCACCCTAAGGTGACACACTTGGGTGTATATACCCCTTCTTCAAAATCTCTTCAAGTTGTATCTACAATTCCTTCAGCGCTGGTGTACTCATCCTATAAGGAGTCTTGGATACAAGGGTTGCTCCAACCATTAGATTTATAGATAAATAAATATCTCTTTTCGGTGGCAACCCAACTATTTATTTAAATACATCTTCAAATTATTTTACTACTGAACAATCTTCAACATTTGAAACTTTATCCTTAGGTGCCTCATCCATGTGCGCTGCAAATACTTGACATCCTTTCCTATAGATTTTCTTCAATTGCAAGGATGAAACTTCTCTGATAGTTACAACTCTTGGAATTCCTTGAACTGCTCTTAAGTTTACTTCCCCATCCAAGACAGTAAATGCCTTATTGTAATGGTCTAGAAAAACATGGTGTTGGTCCAACCAATCCATACCAATGAGGAAATCATAAGAGCCTAAATGTATTATACTCAAATCAGATTTTGTGCAGTCCATTCATGATCATTGGAAATTCCTTAACCATCTTGTTAATTCTCCTTTTTCCCCCTATAGCTAACTACACCAACCAAGGTTTTCCAAGCTTTCTTATTGGCAATAAAAATATTTCTACCATATTAGGATCTATATAACTATGACTAGCTCCTGAATAAATTAAAATAGCAATGGGTTGGTCATTAATATTACCTTCTTCAATCATGTGTGACTGAAACTCATCTTGATTTTTATCTAGGGATGCGTAGATCCTCGGTACATTTATTCCCATGGCTTCAACTGTCGCAATTTGTTGTACATTGTAAACAATCCTCACTTTTTCACCTCTGTGAGGGTAATCTCTATACATGTGGTCTCCCCCACAACCCCAACATTGAATAGGTGAATTCCTTGGTCTTTGCCCCATTGTCTCAGTCATTCTGGGCTTCTTGGAAGTTGGATGTCCTTGAGAAGTATTTCTGAAAAATGGTGGCTTAGTCCCCTTCTTCCTCTATTCCATATTTCTTTTCTTCCTATCTTCCCAGGCCTTTTGGAAAGTCAGTGTTTCCTTTTGTTGATCATAAAGAAATTTAGCTTGCCTTAAGGTTTCTTCCAATGTATTGGGGTCATCATATTGTATCTTGTCACTGATAAATGATGACATCCCACTTAGGTACCTTTTCTCATCCTTTATGAATGAAACATATTTTAGTATCTCTAAGAATATTATTTCATACTCATCTATTGTCATACTCCCAAGATTGAGTTCAAATAAATCCTTCATTTTCTTGTCATAGTATCACTTGTTTAAGTATTTCTTTTGAAAATACCTTTTAAACTCCCCCCAAGTAACCTTCTTCTCATTAATGTGTTGCACTTGCATGAATTTATCCCACCACATTGATTCTTTTCCCTTTAGTTGATAGATGGTAATTCTCCCTTCTTCCTATGCAGAGTAATTATGCAGCTGTAAATACTTCCTCATGCCCAACAACTAGGTCTCTGCATCTTCATCTTCTTCTGCTTGCCATCAAAGGTATGAGGCTTGATCTTTTTCACTTCACTCTGTAGCTCGTCCACCCTAGTCCTTCTCTTATACTTCTTGACAGGAGATGGGATTGAGTTGCTGAACGCTTTACTAAATGCATGCTTTGGTCAGTGGTGATGATTCCTATCAACACTTCTTGTTTCTCTTCCTTTACCATGAGACCTATGACTCCTTGAATTGCTTGACTTTGTTCCCTTATCCATTTTATTTTCAATTTTGTCCAATATTTTCATCAACTTGATGTTTAAGCCATATTTCTACTCCTTGTCTTTCATTATCCTTTCATTACTAACTTTATACCTTTGGAAATCTTTTTGCAGTCCCTTTATAGTTTCTACGAAGTTTATGCACTCCTCCTTGGATTTTGTACTATCAATACCCATACTGATATACATACCTATGAATTCATCATCATGGTTTTGATTTCTATGCACATCTTCCATTCTTTTGACTCTGTGTGCTGATTTTGTCCTGATCTAATCATTGTTAATTCTGCAAAATGTGCAAGCAATAAGATTTGTTATTCAAATTCATGCGACAACTTCATGAAAAATATGCAAAATTTTGTTAGAACCCTTTCTTTTGATTTCTTGGATGATTTTAATGTCCCAATTCAAWTTTTTTGGATGAGTAATTGGATTCCTCTATCCAAAACTTTCCCATCGACTGCTCCCTTGTGAAATTTTGAGTCTTGCGCAATAAATTATGGTGATTTGGAATTCACCCAAATACCCTTTTTCTCTTTATTTTTTCTTTMTGAATGCCATGTGCACATTGGTATTCAATATGTACCAATGTGTGATGTCAATATTTAACATATACACCGCTTATCAATATCACACATGCACCACAAGTTCTTCTCCACACAACCCCAAATTTTAGTGTGCTCACTTGCGCACCATTATTTTATGTGCTTGTCCAACGTCACACCCCACAATGTGAAAATTTAGTGCACACACTTGTTTTCTCTTACTTCTTGCATGCCACGAGTTCGACACTGCGCAGTGGAAAATTTTAGTGTGCACACCTATGCATTCTTATTTTATGCCCACCATGGTTATGTTGTAATTCCAAATTCAACCACTTACCAATCCAAATTTTTCCTTTACTAAATACTCATCCCATGCAAGTTCAATGTTGAAACTGGAGCTTTGATACCACTCTATAATGTTCCCCATTACTAGCACCTATTAAAAAATTCTCTGATACCACTCTATAACGTTTCCTGTTACTATCACTTAACAAAAAATGGTCTAGTACCAATTTGTAACATTCCCAGCTTCTTGCTGAGAAATGCCACTCAAAACATCTAGTGCATAGATTCTACACTATAACATTAATCTATGCAGAAACACATGAGGTGACGCACATGATCTCGAGCTGGATCACACCACACAAATTTTCCTCTTAGACACTAGTTATAACAGTGGAAGTAACACATAATACAACTGTGTGCACAATCAATCTGAGTACACAAGTAAGTATGCATGTGTAACCACTCTTAACACATGGTTACTACTACGTGCACAACCATTATGGCGCCACCCACAAACTCTATTATTATTGTGCACACAGATCTATTTCCCTGTATGCACAATGAATCTAGCCTCTTGTACACATGGATTATTTCCTTGCGTGCATGAAAATTCAAGCCTTGCCCGAAAAATCATGACCATTATTACATAGATAACTAACAAGAATACTTAATAAATTTTATACTTTGCATATGCGACAACACATACTAAATAACTACATCATGCTTTACTTGTGAAAACAACATTATACATAATATAAACAATTAATCATATGCAACATCATACAAGAATTAATCCCATATCAAACATAGGTAAATAAGCACATGGTAAATTAGACAAGCACACAAATAACACTTATCTTTATAAAGAGTCACCAACTGCATGTAGAGCTTAGACGTTCCTCCAATCCATAAACTCTGTTGCTCATAATATTTCAGCAAAAATGTCACCCTCGAGCTAGGGCTTAAACTCCACCAGGAAAAAAGGATTCCTAATTCTAGGATAAGGTATGATAATCAGTATAATTTCTCAGTCCAAGGTGCCTAACTGCTGCAACTAGACTATAGTCTCTCATTCCCCAAATGCCTCTCCCACCCCAGGACGTGTGCCCTTCTCTACTCAACAATCCCTCAACTTCCCCACTTCCCTTCCAAGGCTTAAAAAACAGACCAGAAATGAAGTCTCGGAGCCCTGCAACTAATTCCCATCTCACCAAGGAACAGTTCCCAACAATTCTCTTAATTGGAGAGAATGCTCACAGAATTGAAAACCCGCCTCTTTGAAAACAAAATATCTAGTTTCTAGATGGACACCCCTTTCCAAAATTTTCTTTGTAGGTAAGGTAATGGCAGTCCCCCCATTCAGATCTCCAAAAATCATCAAGTAAAAGAGTGAATTCCCCCCCAAAATATACTAAGGACCAACATTATATTTGCATGGTTATAACTGGACACTTGTCACCTTCAAAATTATCTTTAGCCACTTGGTGACTCGTTCTCATCCCTCGAGAACTTAGGATAAATAAATATCCATAAATTATACTTTTCATAAATATTAATAAAGTATTCCCTTTGACTTAACCCCCCCCCCCTTTTCCCTTTTTGGTGGAGTTCATCCCCCCATCTCTTTTCGTCTGATTGGTCTGCACACATGGATGTGATTTTATTAATAATTAAGTGTGATTACATTTTACAAGGACAGGCACACTGTCCTTTTGCATCTCGACTCACTAGCCTAATAACCACACAGTCTCTCCAACCTCTCCCTCTCTCTCTCTCTCTCACACACATACTCACACACACATATATAACTCCGTCCGATGCACACTTCAAAGTAATCCTCGCACACTTACTCTAGGCTCTCCAACCTCAAATACACACACACACACCAAATGGAATAACACACAGAAGAGACACTCTGAGCAACGAACAACAATGAAAACGACTGGCAGAGGCAGGGAATTACACCAATGAGTAAAATGGAATCCAAGGTAATGCATGAATCCCGTAGTGTGAATAGAGGTCTTGATGTTGAACCCATGGGAAACCACTCAATCAATGACCATTAATGAAATGTCATATGTTAAGTGAAAGGTAACCTATCAATGGTGAAACAAGGCCCAGGGTGCTACTCTACGTCAAACTCTTAGAAAAATGTGTCAAATTGAATAAGAGTTGACCCACCAACAATAAGTAAATGAGGACATTATTTATTGGCACATGTATAAGAAATAGTTTCTTATTGATTCTAAGAAGGAATTGACAATGGGAAGGCCGATATGAAAAATTAGGAAGTCCGAGGAATGGATGATATAGGATAAAACTTCCCTTTAACATTAGCACAACACAAAAGTGACTTGGGAAACTTTGACTCAAGAATGAACAATGACATAAGTCTCTGACATAGGAGGCATCAAAAAAATATCCATAGTGATTGGAAGAGTAACCATTCATAGGAGTAAAGACTCAAAGGACAGGGTTTGGTTTCCTAAATCCATAGTAAAAACCAAATTTGTTGAGACTAAGACTCAAAACTAGTTCTTTGTTCAAGGGTGACATGACTCAAAATTGATGCCAAACATAAACATAGGACTTGACTCTTTCCAATCCCTCTTTTTGTTGTATTTGATTATTTTTTTTCATATTGTAAGAACCTAAAAATGAATTAAAGAATGCTAGAATATAGTGGAGGAAACAAGTGTTGGAGGAAAGCAAACAAGTTCCAAGTGTACAGAACATACCTATTCTCAATGCAAGGAACACATGTAGGATATGGACACTTGGGGGAATGTTTCCTCTAGGGATACACTGTGTCAAGTTGAAAAGGAAATAGCTGTAAAGGTTAGCAATTGAAGACAATGCATAAGAAACATGCAATAAGAAATCAAGTTGAAGCTAACATTAGGATCAAATGTGCAAGTGAGAAAATGCAATGTAGTATTATAACTCAACAATGGGAGCCCCATCAGGGTTGACTAGAAAATGATTTAGAACAAGTCACGAGGCCTCATCACATATTCATGGTGGGAATAAATAGGGATCCCAAGTCTATAGTGAACTTCATCATGGGTGCCAAATGACTAGCAAGGAACTAACTAGGTAACCCATGAAAGGGAAATGATCTACCATGTAAAGTACAACACTTCTAATCAACAAGGAAGGTTTGTGTCACAATTTAGTCGGGTCAACCCTAAGTAAAATATTAAAACAAAATTGATAATGAAAAGTGCAAGGTGAAAGTGCCTTATCCTATATTCCAGTTATTGGAAACAATACCTGCCAAAAGAGCCAAGTGCGGACCATATTGTTGAACAAATTCTTAAAATCCGCCTTTGTTCATCATCAAACCTAAAAAATTTCAAATTCAAACTCCATCTAAAGGTTAGGGATTAGTCCATCAGGAAAAATTAACAATGAATTCTCCAAACTATATAAAAGTGGGTAATAAAAATGTTGAAATAGTGAAAAACTTGTGTTTATACCATATCATTTGATATTTTATCCAAATTGTGCATTTGTGGAACAAAATCCTTCAAATTTAAATGGAGGATTGCCGAAGTGTCTCCTGTCAAAAACACAAATCGTCTGGACCAGGTAAGAGATAATTTGTTTCTCTTAAATTTCAACCATACAATTTTAACTTTTGGTCAAATTTTGAGTTGGACAAGTCGATTTAAGTGCATGGGCATCACATACGTGCTCTTCCCACTCATGGGGTGCATATGATATGCCCTGTATGATCCTAATATTGAGGTAGGGCACATATGTATGCACCTATCCTTAATATATGCAACATATAAGTCTGTAAGGTTATGAAAAATACTTGCTAACACCAAATTTTGATGAATTAATGAAAGATGGTGATAGTTTGGAGAGAAATGGAGCATGAGGAAATTTAAAACCAATTGGTAGATGACCTAAAGGCAATGAATGCACTCCATAATTGTGGCTTATTGAAATTATTCATGTTGGAAAATATGAGGGATCAAAAGCGATTGATGCAAATGTTAGTAGGATACTAGAACCTAGAAAATTATGCTTTTATGTTGGATGGCCAACCTCTTAAGATAAATGTTGAGGTGACATGAAAATAGATGAATATATTGTCACATACTCTGCCCCAAGTACTCATAAAGTGGGTACTCAAATACCCATCAAGAATATCGAGAGGCTCAGATTGAAAATAATCCTATTTACTATTGCTCGAGTACTTGGATTCGCATCACTGCACCAAGTATCATGCTCGCAGATGTTCTATGGGGTGGAATTCTTCCATCCAATGGTATTTGATTGGTGCACAACACTTTTGGATTCAATGAATACTCAACTCACAGAGTGTAAGTTAGGTAAGGTGAATAACTTTGGCTACAGGAGCATCCCGTGCTCCTTTTTCTTTGAGTGGGTGCCAGGATTGATTCCATGGGTGGGACTTGGCCAAGCAAGTTCCTGAGAGCCTCAAATGGGAAATTGGTTAGACTTGATGCAAAGGTTGGGAAGTGGGTGTGCCACTATCACGTTCAATGATGATTTCTTTGCATGATGGTATCAACAATAATCGCTATTGATGATTACACCTACGTGGGGATATGCAACCGTGGGGATCTAGACATGCCTCTTCTTCCCAACACTGCCTTTGACAACATAGGTATGCATTTTTTGTTATTTAATTTTTTTCTTTATATTTTTATTTTAAAATGAACTCAAGAGATAACCAAAAATAAATATATTTTTTGTGGACCATTTTTAAAAGAACTTTTTGAATGTATAGAGGTTGGACCAATGATATCGGAAGGCTACCCCAAACAAAAATGTTGAGGTAGGGGTTAAGACCATCCTGGGGGTGATGCAGAGAGAGTTTTACAACATGTGCAAATGAACTTGAAGGGACTTACCCACCAAGTTTCGATAGCATAGATCGAGGATCTATCGAAGATGATGTAGTGAAAGGTAGTCGAGGTACCCTGAGCGTAATTTTGACTTTTTTTGTGTTTGGAAAACACTATCATTTGTTATCATGAAACTCATGCAGGAGCAAGGCCTTCAACCAAGACATATGTACTATGTAGTACTGGCTAGTTATATGTATATAAGGGGCTAAGAGCCTGATTTTGTAAAGATAGACCACATTTTGTACTTGATGACACTGAAATAATATATATACAATTTTTGTTCAACTTTTAATTACATATATGTGAATGTGCATGAGTTGCTTCTATTTACATACATGCTTCTAATTCAAGAATGAAAAAGATGTCAATCCAATATGCAATTATTTAGCACGTCTGATATGAAAAATACTTAGATGTTAATTAATATTTAATTCAAATAGACATCTAACTTGATTTCCAAATAATAATTATAGTTTGATTGATTGCAAAATACATGTGAAATTACTTATCTATCCAAATTAACTTTAATGATAAACATCTTGCAAATAATTGATAGAAATAGCACAACAATAATATGCCAGATACATAAGTTTGTTAACAAAATTCACCCAATTTGGGCTACGTCTCTGGGTCTACTTCCAATTGAGAACTATTTATTAATTCTCAAATTCTTGTGTTTTACAATGACCTTTTTACATGTTTCTCAAACCCGTAAACATAGTGCACCATCAAATTCCTTGCAAAATTTCAAGAAAAATGAGTATAAACTTCATATAATTATGTTAAGGAATCTATTGGAATGCATTATAGTGCAATCCCCAAGTATTTATACCCTTCGACACGAACTTTGAGAAAAACACCCTGTACTCTACAATTGATGTCTCGTCACCTCAGTCTGTGTGCCAATTAAATAGGGTGCAAGCCCTAACCTCTGTCTGAAACCTTAGGTAGGAAATAACTATATATTGTTGGAGTTCTATAACAAAAATATCCTTTGGCACAATGGTTAGAACACTTGCATGTATGAAAGGAGGTTGAGGGTTCAATCCCATGAACATGTCCCCCTTTGTCGCTTTGTTAATGGTTGTTACCATATATTTTGGGATATAGTTTGTTTGGTGGAATATAATACATATGCAATGGCATGTAATATGATATTGATTTTAATATATATACCATGGAATAAAACACACAGTTACATTGTAATACATATATCATGGGTATAATTCTTATCCCTCGACCCTTTTCCGCCCATTTAAAAACTTCAACAAACTTAAAAATAAGTTGCCACATTCATGGTTAAGTGACATGCGGTGGGTATACTGGTATGTCGTTAAATTATTAAGCGAGAGACCTAGGTTCGATCCTCCAGGATCTCAACCATGATTTTTGAACAACCTTAAATGCATAAACAACCAATGGGAGATTTCCATATGGGAGCCTCTCATTGGTCCATCATTGCCACGTGTCAATTTGCAATTGGTCCACCTGTGATATACATATGCCATGTCACCTTCTCGGTCAGACTATGGTGTGTCATGTGGTGCTCCATGATGTTTCCATGTCATCACTATACAAATGTATGATTTTTTCATGTGTCACCCTTCCAGTGGTAACACATGTCACCTTTACTTTGACTTTTTGCTATATTGACCTAAACTTTTATCGGCCATAACTTTTGCATATGAACTCCGTTTGAGGTGATTTTTGTGTTGTTGGAAAGATATGGACGAACTCTACGCAATGCAGTATTTTTAAATAAAATTTTGGATGATCATTTTTTGATCATTTTTGGATCCTCTTGGACCTCTGTGAGCATTCCAGATCCTCCCCGATCATTCCTCCCCATTGGAATCCTCTTTGAACACCAAAATTTTTGATTACTAAAAAACTAAGTGAGGGTAAATATCCTTTACCTTTCTGATCTTGATCCACTTTAATTTGATTGGCTTAACCCCTTTAATATCAACTCTAAGATATTCCACATCCCCTCATTGTGAATTCATGATTTTTTTTGTCAATAATAACATCTTCATGAAGCTTGTCTAAGTATTATGGAGAAAAATCATCAATTGTCAGAACATGGATACTTTCATCTTCATCCATAATCATAGGAGGCTCATAAAGTTTCAAATTCTCAACATTTACCACTCAATACATTTGCATGTAGGATGGTATATCTAAAAGAAAGACATTAGTATCAATATTTTCTAAGATATTGAATGAACCATATAGAATTGGTTTGAGATTTTTACCTTCACCCTTCATTCTGTCCGTGCTGATATGTAGCCATACTTGATCACCAACTTGAAACTGATGATCAATCCGATGTTTATCATTCCTAGCCTTATATTTGGCTTGGATCTTCTCCAATTGTTCCTATACTACTTGATGTACTTGCTAGATCCTTTGAATGAACCTTTCAACTTTATCTGTATCATCCTATGCATTTTCTTTATGTGCTTCTCCAAAATAAAAATCCATAGGTGATTTAGGAAACTACCCCAAACACAATTCAAAAGGAGTTATCTGAGTAGAAGAATTCATGGCATGATTATAAGCATGTTGGACATAGGGAAACTGCTCATCCCACAACTTATGATGTTTGTTGCAGTATCCTCGAAGTAAATGTACCATTGTTCTATTTACCACCTCTTTCTGTCCATTTGTATGCGAATGAAAAGTTGTTCTCTTCTTTAATTTAGTTTCCATCAACTTCCACAAATGAGACCAAAAATTCCCCGAGAAGCGAGAGTCTCGATATGATATAATAGATGTAGTCATCCCAAAATGAACCCATACATTAGCAAAGAACATATTATGCGATGCTTTTTCAACTGTGACTTGTTTCTTGCATGGAATTAAAATACACATCTTACTGAATATATCCATGACAACATATAAATAATCATGACCTGTTCTGTACATCGACAAACCTCCTACAAAATCCATGGAGATACTTTCCCATGGATGAGAAGGTAATGGAAGTGGTGTATATAATCCCAACTTTTTGTTGCTAGGCTTGGTTGTGGCACACATAACACACCCTTTTATATACTTGGAAATTGTCTCATTCATTCGAGGCAAATAACAATATCTTTTTAATTGTGCTACTGTCTTACCAACCCAAAAATGACTAGAAATGAGAGATGTGTGAGCTTCTCTAATTACATTTTCTCTTTCATCCCTGGGTATACAAAGATTTCCAAGATGATATAATAAATTTTCGTGCACATGATAATCTAACTATTGATTTCCATGAATTAAATCCATATAGAAATATTTAAAATCATGATCCCTTGTATATTTTTCAACACAACTTTCATGAGATAAAGGATTATACCTTAGTATTGTAGATGCATTGATCACTAGTATTGATAACATGTTTGCAGCCTTGTTATGCATACCTTTCATATACTTAACAAGCAAATGGAATTTCTATAAGAAACCCATTCACCTAAAATGTTGGGATTGTTGTAGCTACCAATGTGATTGCAAATACTATAATGGCTGGTGATCTGTATGAATTGTTGTCTCCTTTCCCATTAAGTAATGCTTCCATTTCTTCACACTTTGTATCAATGCATACAATTCCTTATCATATGTTGGATAGTTAATTACTACTTGAGTAAAAGTATCAGAATGATAACATATTGGTTTACCTTGTTGCATCAAGACTGCTCCCATGGCATATCCGCTTGCATCAGTTTGAATCTCAAATGGTTGTTGTAGATTTGGTGGAGACAAAAATGGTGCGATGCTTATCTTTTCCTTCAATGTCTTGAAGTATTTTTGTTGCTTGACTCCCCATTGAAAGGCTTGTTTTACACTTGTTAATGCATGAAATGGAGCTACTACGAAAGATAAATTAGCAATGAAATTCCTCTAGTACTGTACTTCTCCTAAGAATCTCCTATCTTATGTGGTAGTAGTTGGCTTGGGCCATTTCACAATAACTTCTACTTTTGCAGGATCTATCTTTAGCTGACCATTCCCTACAATGTAACCCAAATGTACCAGATAAGTTTTTCCAAAATCGCATTTAGACATCTTGATATACAACTTCTCCTTCTTCAAGAGTTCAAAGACTATGTTGACATGCATTATGTGATCTTCCCATGTTCGACTAAAGATCAAAATATCATCTAAATAGATAATGAAAAATTCATATATGCAAGGCCTGAAAACATCATTCATTACCTTCATAAATTTCATAGGTGCACTGCATAAACCAAATGGAATAACCAACCATTCAAACAATCCCTGCTTTGTCTTGAAAGTAGTTTTCCATATATCGCTTTTTGAAATTATGATATGATGGTAACCACTTCTCAAGTCCAGCTTAGTGAAATAAAAAACATTCTTTAATTGATACAATAAATCATCAATTCTAAGAAGAGGATATTTTTTCTTTACCGTAATCTTGTTCAATGCTCGAAAGTTAATACACATCCTCCAAGTTCCATCTTTCTTTGGAACTAATACAATAGGATATCCACACAGAGATGAACTTGGCCTTATGATTCCTTTATTGAGAAACTCCTGAACTTTCTTCTTTATCTATAGATTCTCTAGAATTGATGAACTATGCATACCAATGTTAGTAAGAGGAGAATCCTACTGCAAATAAAGTTCATGTTCAACCTCCCTCTTAAGAGGTAACCTGTAGGTTCCTAAAATAACTCATCATAATAAGATATGATTTTGACCAACTCTTGTTTATGATATGGATCACAACTTGACACAACATCGGATATATCTTCTTCTTTTTATTTCACTATCATGAGGAAAAAATATTTAATTTCATTCACGAGTCTCTTCATTTGTTCTATGCTCACTAAAGAAACCTTAGTTTTAATACGATGAGCTCTGACACAAAATTCAATCCTATCTTTGAAAAGGTGATATTTAATCTCTTCACTATAAAATACAACTTTCTTATCAAATAGATATGGACTACCCAAGACATTGCCACAAATGTCAAGAGGTACAATATCTAACTCAACCTCATTAAAGAAATTGGATGTAATTGCAAATATGATCTTACACTTCGTCATTGCCTACAACTTAGCATCTTCACACACCCAACCTAATGGATGTGGTTTTCTATGAGGTGTTGTATTTAAACCCAAATTCTTAACAATTTGTTCAAATATTAAGGTAACTTGAGATCCACTGTCAAACAAAGTATCTATATTTGTATGATTGACTACAACCTTGACATGAAAAATCTCGCTTCTTTTCTTCTGATCAATAAGACTTTCTAGTTTGGCAGATTGCACTGAAAAATTAAATTTGATGGTAGATATACCTTTGATTCCTATTTCCATGATCTTATATTCATCTCCTGAATCAAAACCTAGATCTTGTTGAAGTGAGGCTGATCCAAGTGGATCTCGGTGGAAAACCACCTTTTCCACTGAATCAACATTTCGAGCCTATGGTTTTGATAAACCATGATATTCACCCTTTTGATGGGAATGGAATGTCATACCATCTTCATTTGTTAATTACATACATTATGTAAGGATTTCCTAGTGGTCTGATGTACATGCCTTCAACATAACATTAATGCACTGGATCCTATAAGAACTCCAAAGTTAAGCACATTTGGGCTAGACTAGTACTAGGATGGGTGACCACTCGAAAAGTACTAGTGTTTTACATGCCTATGGAATTTTATAAACTTAAATTAATTTATTCCACATGCATCATGGGAATTTTTCTCCTCTCACTCTCTCATATATAATTAAGGTGAAGGAGACCCTTTAAGCATGCAATGGAGTGTGATGTAAATCTTTTTGTGAATCAAGCATAGCCAACATCTCTTTCTTTTCAGAGATAAGCTACCCCATTCTTCCAGTTTTTGTTCTATAGTGTTTTTCTCTTTTATTCATTAATAAAGTTGGGTTTCAATATATTTTTGTGTTTCTTGCAATATCTATGTGTATTTCCTTTTTGTATCTCTACTATATTTTTGTCTTCATGTTGTTCCAAAAATAATTCATATCAGTGGAAACAGAGAAGTCTGATCCTTGTCATTTATCAAAGCAAGTCCCCGACGAGGTCAGGGTATAGAGATTTGGGTCTTGAGATAGTTTTTCTCAACGACAACCTTTCTCACTAGCCCAGGTGACCTCCCATGGTGGAAGAAAAGAGAGATGACAGAGCAGGAGATCCTTTCAATACTGTTGCCCCTTGACCAAGTTTTGTGGAAACATTGGTTGTGTTTGACCACTTTTGGGACTTTGATAGGCTGGTCAAAGATGGAGCACCCATACGAAGAAGAGATCGTGGGATATCACTCATTTTGCGGGCTTGTGGACCCAGGAAAAGGGTTTTTAGGGTTTATGTAATGGGTTATGGGATGTCGTCCCATGGGTTTACCCATGTTTAGGCCTTTTTGTAAAAGTATATATAGGAAGGTATGTAATTTAGAAAGCACTAGTTACTGGTTGGCTTAGTGCATGAATAGGAGAAGCTTAGTGCAAGCAATGTAAGAGATTGAGTTGTTGGCTATGTGCATGATATGTTGTAAGTGTAATGTTGGCTTAGTGTAAGAGATTGTAAGTTTCTTCGTGAAACAGATTGTGTAAGGCTTTGTGCTAGGAAGGAGTTGGCTTTGTTCCTTGACTTGATTTTGGGGAAGGTGGATCTAGTGCACTGTGCGTAGATCACATGTACAGTGCGAAGCTCGACTCTATGGATTTGTGCACCGGAGCATAAGAATGTAGGAATCTTGAAGAATAATAAATAAGAAGAAGAAGTTGGTGGACGTAGCCCCACACTAGGGTGAACCACGTATATCCTGTGTCTTGATGTGCTTTGTGCGATGTTGTTTATGTGTTTATTTTCTTAGTGTTGTTGTTATAACTGCATCTGATGTTTTTGCTTAGTGCTTAATGATATTTGAATGTTATATCTAAGACAATGTTATGTGCTAAGAGGTTTTAAGGGATTGATATTGATTGTTATTGCACTGATCTGTAATAAGGGTTAATTTGTGATGTGAATGAGAACCATAATCTAATGCATATTATTGGCTAAGTTCTCTGTTAAAGTGTTGTAATCACAGATCTATGTCCCATCCTGGTTGTAAACACCTGAGTCCTGCAACCCCCCCTGCCTCTACCTCGGGTGAGACTTCATCTGCTTCACAGGTGTTTCTGAAAGGGTCGGTAGTTAGGGTTTTGTTGGTGCGTTGTTGAAGCGTTGAACCCTGGGTCTACCCCTGTGCCAACAAATGGTTCCGTTGATGGGACCGAAACTATGGTTGTTGGGAAATGAAGAAAAGAGAAACCTCTGTGCATAGATCTATTGTTGTAGTTCATAGTATTCTATTTGACTTGCGAAGCTCTGTGCTAAGAAAGAAGCCTGATCTGAAGAAAAGAGGTAAGATCTTAAAGATTTGTGCTCTAGTAAAGGTAAGATAAGTGAAAATTGTTTCTTCGAAAGTATGAATCTAGGTATGTTTGATAGATTTTGTCCTAGTTTAAAAATTAGGGAACAGTTAGAAGAAAGAGTTGATCTGATTAAATTTAATACAAATATTGAAAAATATGTTATTCCTATGCATAGAAAGAGATTTTGGACTAATAAGTGGATGCATGAACCTAGAAAGAAGTTTCGCAGATTGCAGGTCCAACACTATGATTCCAGTGCACAGTACATGAGAGGCTAGGGATCATTTAAAAGAAAGAGACTATTGACACTATGCTACAATTACAGAAGGCCAGGACATATTTCTAAGGAATGCCCTGGTACAGGTCCTATTTTTCTTTGTTGTAAAGTTATTGGTCATGAGGTTGAGGATTGTCCAAGAATGATTGATAAAGTTGAAAATATGAACATGAGACAATAAAGCTATAAAGAAGGACAAGAGACCAATGATATGTTAAAGAATCATACATAAAAAGAGACTACGTTAATGCAGTTAAAAGAAATAATGGATAATCACAAAGACATCAGTTTACCAGAGATCCTGAAAGGAAAACAACGCATAGTTACAAGTATAAGAGACTTTGACATAGACTGTGTATTGGATGAAGAAACACATGTGAATGTTATGCCATAAAGCACTTGGGAAATTTTGGGAAAGCCTGCTATGATACTTGCATTAGGAAGGATAGGCCTATTTAAAGGAAAGATGATAACCCTATGTGGAAGAGTTACTAATATACCTACGATTGCTCATGAAACATCAACATAAGAGGACTTTGAAGTTATTAGTTTTTTTGAGAACAATGCCCCTTTTCCACTTTTATGAGGAAAGACTTGGATTGAGAAGGATAAAATCAAAAGGAAAGCAGAGGAGGAAGCTACATAACAGAAAAAGAAAGAACTAAGGGACTTCATAGCCATACAAATAGAGCGACTAAGAGAAGAACAAGAGGACAAGTCGAAGCAATAGAGGGCCAGAGAATTAGTTGTCGAGGCTAAAAGAACGCAGGAAGGCTTAAATAACCTGTCCATATAGGAAAGAAGTGTATCCACACCAGAAATAGTAAGAGAAGGGGCATTAACTTTGACCCCTTTGCAAGAACATCAACAACGCGAAGTCACTATGCTAAGAGAAGATAAGGATAAGAATGGAAAGAGGAATCCAGAGACTCAGATCACAGGAAAGAAGGCAAGGAAGCTCAGTAAGAAGAAAGTTAAGTTAGAAAAACTACAAAATGTTATAGAGAAGACTTTGCAGGAGGCAGATCTACAGAACTTGAACCTTGCCGTAATAACAAAACCACGCAGAATGAGACTTCACCATGACGAAGCTATATGACCGTTGGAGGCACCCCGACCATTATAATGATGCTCTGGAATGGATAGAAATGCAGTTATTGTTGGAAAGACCATCATTGGACTGTTGAGACTGCGCCATAACATAATGATTCGTATTGATTAAGGCATTCCTACCTGTTGGAGGAATCCATTACGACGCTTGATTATTTAACTTGTCGGGTGCTACGCCGAGACCACTTTTTGCAAACTATGATATCCGAGCTAACAAAGAATCCATTGTATCATGTTGTTCTTCTAGACTTTTCCATCCATATGATTACCTCACTTGTCTATTCGTCCACCCGATTTCTTTGGTTACAAGTGTGAATGTCGAGCGAACATAGCACATTAGAAAAGTTTATGGAGGGGATTCTTGTAGACCTCATGGCTGAGAGAGTCATGTTTGTAGGAATAAAGGAATTGTCGAC
Source organism: Picea engelmannii (assembly GCA_009831015.1). NCBI lineage: Eukaryota > Viridiplantae > Streptophyta > Pinopsida > Pinales > Pinaceae > Picea > Picea engelmannii. Next base: position 68,525 of record ML813822.1, on the reverse strand, counting down.
TGGAAGATTGAAAGAATCCCCATCGACTGGATGACGTTCTAGCTGCACTGTTGAGAAGCGAAGGAAACACCACGATGATCTGGCTAACACAAAGCAGATCCCGTCTGTTTTGCCGTAGTACATACCACCTTTGGCTGGCATGGTGAACCGTGACAACATACCACGTGACTTTGAATACACGTTGATCACTTTGTACATTCCTAAGGGGATATGTGTAGTTGGACAACAATTAGGACATATCTCAGCTTTGAAGAACAACGAATTCAACCTCAGAGATTGAAATAACTATGTGGTGCTCGCACTGCACAGGAATTTGATGAAGACGACTGGGAAGAATCCACACATAGTCTCCCCTTTGTGGATAAAGGAGCTCATGCAGTCAATGATCTTGAATGTGATGAATATCCCTCACTTTGGTCGACACTAGGAGGTTAATGCTTGTGTTAAACTCCTCTTGTCGTGCTATCACGAAGGCTATCTGTGGCTTGACAGATGTGTCATTGTGCATCCGATGCTGATCCATCTGATTAAAGGAATGAGCATGCAGGGACCGGACCCTCACCAGTTCTACCCAGGGAAGACTTCAGATCGCTCCATGGAACAATGCATAAAAGAAGACTACAACGATGTAGAAAACGGGAAATGAGGCTACAAGGTAGCCTCCATCCAGGATGGCGTAGTGTGCATGGCTTGTCAACTTATAGCTGGTAAGCTCGTAAAAAAGAATCGCTTGATACAGGTCACTAGATTCATATTAGACCTCGTAGGGAAGTGCGTAGAAGTAATTCAAATGAACTGGGTGAGTTACCTCGTCAACGAGCTTGAGAAGGACTGCCACGAAGCCTAGGACTAGGGATATGAGTTCCATTTTCACTGGCTATTGGTATTGATCACATTTGTTGCTTGGAAAATGTCGGAAGGAGTAGCCTTCCCAGAGGATGATCCATCGGATCCATTGGCTGCAAGGTTCACCACCTTGTGGTATACAAACAACATGTCAAAGCAGTGGTAGTCGAACGTTGTCTTCCATGATTATTTCCAGTAGTTGAAGCACACCATTGAGGCATTTCCAAGAATGACCCCGAATACACTGCACTAGTATAGGCCACTTGAAAAGTTCTGTGCAGATAGACACTTTATCTACATAACCATGCGTAGGGATGAAAGCAAGGAGGAGTTACATTCCTACTATAATTTGAACGATGAAGATATGGAGGAGATCACCAAAGAATGGCTAGCAGATTTTCTTGTACCGGTGGAAGATGCAGAACTCTCTGACCCCGACATCATCATAAGTCTCTTGGTCACCCGGGTCGAACATGATGGACAGACCAGCATGAAGAAAAAGAAGAAAAAGGAGGAAGTGTCGAACATTGAAACTGATGAGGAGGACAATGCATCAAAGGAAAGTAGGCCTGACTCACCCACAGGAGGAGGAGGAGATGAAGTGAACCAACAAGAAGGAAGGGAAGAAGGAGAAAATCAAGACAAAGGAGAAGTGACACTGCCAAAGGAGCCCCCTACAAAGGCCGAAAAATCAAAGAAAAGGAAGGTTTCCCCATAGAAAACTTCGGCAAGAAAGAAGACCCGAGCTAATAAGTCTGAGTCGAAGAATGTCCTCACAGTGGACAAATTTGATATCATCATCGTTGTCATGGAGGATGCTTCAGAGGATATATTGTAGAGACATGGAGTGAAGCAGGAGACACTATATGAATGAATCGAGAAAGATCTCAAAGGCATACAACAAGCCATCTATTCGAACCACGCAATACCTAATGTTCCTTCTTCGCCAAAGATTGCAGAATTGGGGGATGATCCCACCTAATTACAAAGGTTAGAAGATGCAACAGAGGCTCGGCTTTGTCGATTCCAAGAAGAAAAGGAGAAGGCTACAAAATCCCTGAAACAAGAGAAGGAGGAGGTCTTAGAGCGACTTCGAGTTATGCAGAAGGAGAAAGATGAAATTAGGGTGATGTTCGAGGAGGACAAAGAGAAAATCTAGAAAGAAAAAGACCAGCTGCTCATAGAGAAGATTGTGGTTAAAGAAGAAGTGACTAAAGAACTTCACTCTGTGCGAGGCTTGGAACATGAGGAAGAAGAGTCGGCCAAGATTCAAGTGGGGAAACTTCCTGAGGCCATTCAACAACTTCAAGAAAGAGTAATAGATTCATAACTTCTAGCAGTGTCGAGCACTCCGCAAGAAGTGTGTGATCAAAGGGAATAAATCGCCAAGACTGCAGTAGAAATAATCATGGAACTCGTCTCAGAGTGTAAGAAACTGAGTGATCAAAGTGTGAAGATCTATGAGAACCTTGCAGAAGATCCAGAGCAGAGGAAATTGGAATCAAAACTAAAGGAGGCGAAGCAACAAGCATCCACTGTGCAAGCATAGATGAAGCTGCTTAAAGATGTCGAGAAGATGAAAATATCATAGGAATAACGCACAGTCCAGCAACAGATTACTGTCATTCAGAGCAGAGTCATGGAGGTTACACAAAGACTCCAACAATACAGGATGAAGCCTGCATGATTTTTGAAGAGGTTGAAGGACAATGCGCACAGCTAGACCAACTAGTTGTGACAGTGGAACAACACCTAGAAGGGCTTGTTACAGAGCAAGTGATATAGGAGTTCGCCGAGCAGGAGGCTCTAGAGAAGCAACAAGTCGAGGAAAATTGAGCTAAGCTTGAGGCCTTTGAAGTCATGTTTCCCAAATATGAGTGACTCGGGATGAGTCATAGGTGAGTGTTGGAGGCCTATTGGCCCTCAACCAAGTTTTGTGGAAACATTGGTCGTCTTTGACCACTTTTGGCGCTTCGACAGGATGGTTGAAGATGGAGTGCCCAGGTGAAGTGGAGATCACAGGATATCACTCATTTTGCAGGCTTTTGGACCCATCAAAAGGGTTTTTAGGGTTTATGTAACGGGTTATGGGATGCCAGACCATGGGTTTACCCATGTTTAGGCCTTTCTGTAAAAGTATATATAGGAAGGTATGTAATGTAGAAAGCACTAGTTACTGGTTGGCTTAGTGCATGACTAGGAGAAGCTTAGTGGAAGCAATGTAAGAGATTGAGTGGTTGTCTATGTGCATGATATGTTGTAAGTGTGATTTTGGCTTAGTGCAAGAGATTGTAAGTTGCTCCGTGCAAAAGACTGTGTAAGGATTTGTGCTAGGAAGGAGTTGGCTTTGTGCCTTGACCTGATTTTGGGGAAGGTGGATCTAGTGCGTTGTGCGCAGATCACCTATCCAGTGTGAAGCTCGGCTCTGTGGCTTTGTGCAAAGGAACAAAAGAATGTAGGAATATTAAAGACTAATAAAGAAGAAGAAGAAGTTGGTGGACATAGCCCCACACTATGGTGAACCACGTATTTCCATTTCTTGATGTTCTTTGTGCGATGTTGTTTATGTGTTTATTTGCTTAGTGTTGTTGTTATAACTACATCTAATGTTGTTTCTTAGTGCTTAATGATATTTGAATGTTAGATATGAGCTAATTCTATGTGCTAAGAGGTTTTAAAGGCTTGATCTTGATTGTCACTGCGCTGATCTGTAATAAGGGTTAATTTGTGATGTGAATGAGAACCATAATCTAATGCATATTATTGGTTAAGTGCTCTGTTAAAGTGTTGTAATCACAGATCTGTGTCCCAAACTAGTTTTAGACACCTGAGTTCTACAACCCCCCAGCCTCTACCTTGAGTGAGACTTCATCTTCTTCCCAGGTGTTGCCGAAAGGGCCGGTAGTTAGGGTTTTGTTGGTGCACTGTTGAAGCATTGAACCCTGGGTCTTCCCATGTTCCAACAAATACGTTGCTAGAGGAAGCCCTTATGCGACATAGGAATGAGATGATGGAAAAAATTTCTCCGATCCTTCAAATACTATCGATGGCGACGACTGAGGAATATTCGACAAGAAACCATTTGAGAGGTGAAACACCCTTCAAGGTACAAGTCAATTTTGATATCCCATTATTTGAAGGCCACATAGATGCATATGATCTAGAAAAATTGTTGAATCTAATAAAAGGTTATTATTCCGTCCAATTTTTTTTCGATAGTGAAAATATCACCTTTGCGCTCCTTAAATCCATTCCCCATGTCAGAGCTTGGTGGGAAGGTTATTGGGAGAGGTACACTGTGAATCCAAGAGAGAAACCACTTGGGAAGCCTTTGTACATGCCCTAAAGGAGGAGTTCTACCCTTTCAGAAACTATGATGACCAATACATGAGATGGATGACTCTGTGTCAGAAAATAGATCAAACGATGTCAGAGTACACTAACATATTTCATACATTGTTCTCAAAGTTGGGTATTAATGACTCTGAGCAGCACCTGGTTTTGAATTATTGCAGTGGTATGCATAGGTACATCCAAACTTATATGGATTTCTTGGACATCTCCTCACTGGGATTTTTTGATCAATATGCATTCAAAATTGAGGAGATATTCAAGCAGTGGAGTAAGTGGGAGTTTGGGTCTACAAATACACAACAGTCGAACTATGGTAAAAACAACCCTAACTCACATAACAACCAACCTCAAGATAACTAGTACAAACCACAAGAAAAGAAGGGTAATGGGAATATGAAGAAGGAAACTCAAAAGTGGTGTGACTTCGGAAAAATCCCTTGGCACAACACTGATGAATGTCACTCCAAACAGTCGTTGGTAACCGATCTCAAAGGAATAGATCCAAGCCCCAACTCAGAATTTGATTCAGAAAATAATAAAAGGTGATAGATCATTGATGCATAACCCATTGCTACTATCACAACCACAATAATCCAACCAAAAGAACCAGAGGATCCCGAGGAGGGGGAGCACCTCTTCCATTCACATATGTGGGTGAAGGGGACCCCATTGCATTTAATATTTGATAGCGGAAGCCAAAATAACCTCATCTCAGCAAAGGTCATCAACCAGTTGGATTTTCTGACAACACCACACCCACATCCATACAACATCGAGTGGCTTCACCAGGGACAAGATCTTCGTGTCATCCAATAGTGTCTCCTATCCTGTGACATCAATCCCTTCAAGTATGAGGTATGGTGTGATGTTGCCCCACTGGAATTATGTGATGATTTTTAAGGACAACCATATATGTGGAAGATTTATGTTATTTATGAGTCTCACCCACGTAGTTTCATTATTACTCTAGGGGGTCAGATCTATAGGGTACCAGAGGTAGTTATGACTACTGTCCCACCAAAACAGTTCCGCAAAGTAATCTCTCATATCGCAAAGTTTATCTGTTTAATGATATGGTCAAAAGGTGAATAGAAGGACATTGCAACCATTACAGCCTCAACCCAATAAATTTCTATCCAACAAAAGAAGATCAAAATATTGTAGAAGAGCACAAATATATTCTTACTGCACCTACAGGGGTGCCTCCACACTGCCTAGTCAAGCAAATTTATAATATATCCCTTTATGCTCTTTATGCCACATCTTCACCGACAGATTCCTCCCACACTTAGGTATAACATGCAACTATATTGGTTGAACAGATGCAACCCATCCAAAAATAGGCTCATGACAACCTTATACAAGCTAAGGAGGATGACTTCTTCAGCAAGGCAAGCATCTCACAAAGATTTAGATTGATCAAAAGCTTCCCTGGGAACTTAACGCAATGGGGACCATTGCTTCTTAAAGGTGGAGGAATGATCCAAGTGGATCTCAATGGCCAACCACCTTTTCTACTGAATCAACGTTTCGAGCCTATGGTTTTGATTAACCATGATATTCACCCTTTTGATGGGGAATGGAATGTAATACCATCTTCATTTGTTAATTATAGACATCATGTAATGATTTCCTAATGGTCTTATGTACATTCCTACAACATAACACTAATGCATTGGATCCCATTAGAACTCTGCAATTAATCATGCTCGGGCTAGAGTAGTACTGGGATGGGTGACCACCTGGGAAGTCCTAGTGTTTTACATGCCTATGGAATTTTATAAACTTAGATTAATTTATCCCACATGCATCATGGAAATTTTTCTCCTCTCACTCTCTCATTTATAATTGAGGTGAAGGAGACCCTTTAAGCATGAAATGGAGTGTGATGTAAATCTTTTTGTGAATGAAGCGTAGCAAAAATCTCTTTCTTTTCAGAGATAAGCTACCCCATTCTGCTAGTTTGTGTTCTACAGTGTTTTTATCTTTTATTCATTAATAGAAGTTGGGTTTCACTATATTTATGTGTTTCTTGCAATATCTATGTGTATTTCTTTGTTATATCTCTACTATATTTATATCTTCATGTCGTTGCCAAAATAATCCAGATTAGATGCAACAATATTTTGTTTCCCCTTATCCTGGAACTTCTTTGGCTGTAATTCTGGATGCAACTTCCAACACTGCGCTTCCTCATGACCCTTTCTCTTATAGTGAAAACATGTAGGTTTGTCTTTATCTTTCTTTACCATAGTTGACTTATTACTCTTCCATTTTACTTTTAGTTTCCTTTCGAACTTGTGTGGCTTCTTATCTTCAATCACATACTTTCCCTTACTAGCCTCTAGATGAGTATCTTGTACTAACACTTCAACAATTTTAGTAGGGTTAAACATCAAGATGGTGTGTCGAAGATAGGAGTGCATGCCAGCAATATACTTTAGAAGAGTTTCTCGAGTATATAACATAATTTCTAAATATAATTCTTTCTTCTTAAATTTTTGTGTATATACTTGAACATTTTTCCCCTTTCCTTGTCTGAGATGTTGCCATTCCATAATTGTAGTTTGCACATAAGCCAATGGATAAAATTGTTTTCTTATTGCAATAGTAAATTCACCTCAAGAAGAAATTACTTTACCCTGTCGAACAAGATCAAATTGTGTCTTACTCTCCCACCATATCAAGGTTTTTATGCCCAGTCGAAGAGTAGCCAACTTAATCTTTGCAGTGTCATCCACAATCTTTTGCACCCTGCAATATACCTCTATCTTCTTGATCCAATTTTCGAACTTTTCTACGTTCAATTCTCCATCATAAATCGACAATTCGAACTTGACATCTAGTTTCAATAAAGGAAAATTATGAGCATGAGAAGACTTCTTAGTGGACTTCTTATGTGAATAATGTTCACTTGCTCCATTGGTAGATGACGGTGAGGATGATGATGAAGAGGGTTCTTTAGGTCCACCACCTTCACCTCCTCCTTAAACTTTTACCAAATATTCTTCGTCACTAGACTTGTGAATTCTTCGATATAAATCATCTATTATTTCTCTCATTGAGAGAAGTGTATCCAAAAATTCCTCAGGTCTCATGGGAGGAAATTCTCCTTCCTTTCCTTTGAAAGCCATGTTTTTCTTTCGAAATCTCCTTTGAATCTTTGAATTTATAACTTGCAAGCTTTCCTTTACCAAGCTTGAATCTGGTTCTTGTAAGCATTCACTTGCAACCACTTGTTAAACCATCTCTGATACCAACTTGATCCGAAAAATCCTTATACATTAATTATTATTTAATTCACATAGACATATAACTTGATTTTGAAATAATAATGATCGTTTGACTGATTGAAAAATACATATGAAATTACTTATCTATCCAAATTCACTTTAATGATATACAACTTGCAAATAATTGAGTGAAATAGAACAACAATAATATGCCAGATACACAAGTTTGTTAACGGAGTTCACCCAATTTGGGATACGTCTCTGGGTCTACTTCCAATTGAGACCTCTTTATTAATGCTCAAATGTTTGTGTTCTACAATGACCCTTTTACACGTTTCTCAAACTCAGAAACATAGTGCACCATCGAATTCCTTGCGAAAGTTCGAGAAAAATGAGTATACACTTCATATAATTCCATTAAGGAAGATATTGGCATGCATTACAGTGAAATCCCCAAGTATTGATACCCTTTGGCATAAAATTTGAGACCAATACCTTGTACTCTGCAATTGATGTCCCATCACCTCCGTCCATGCACCCATTAAACAGGGCACGTGCCCTAACCTTCGTCTACAACCTTAAGCAAGAAATACAAATATATTGTTGGAGTTTTATAACAAAAATCACCTTTGGTGCAATGATTAGAACACTTGCATGCATGGGAGGAGGTTGTGGGTTCAATCCCACACACCTCTCCCCCTTCATCGCTTTGTTAACGATTGTAACCATATATTTTGGGATATAGTTTGTTTGGTGGCATATAATACATATGCAGTGGCATGTAATACGATATGGAGTTTAATATATATATCGTGGAATATGGAACACTGTTACATTGTAATACATATATCATGGGTTGAGGGATTATCCCTTGGCCCTTTTTCCACCCATTTAAAAACTTCAAGAAACTTAAATATAAGTCGCCACATACATGGTTAAGTGACATGCGGTAGGAATACTGGTATGTCGTTAGAATACTAAGCAAGAGACCCATATTCGATCCTCTAGGCTCTCAACCATAATTTTTGAACAACCTTGTCCATAAAGCATCAATGGGAGGCTACCACATGTAAAATTCTCATTGGTCCATCATTGCCACGTGTCAATATGCAATTGGTCCACCTGTGTTGTACGAATTCCATGTCACCTACTCGGTCATACGTATGGTGTGCCACATGGCACTCCATGGTGTTTCCATGTCATCACTGTACATATGTACAATTGTACCACATGTCACCCTTCCAATGGTGACACGTGTCCCTTGAATTTGACTTTTTTCCATATTGACCTGAACTTTGACTGGCCATAATGTTTGCATATGAACTCTGTTTGAGGCGATTTTTGTGCCATTGGAAATATATC
>ML813822.1:31286-54810 GCA_009831015.1 Picea engelmannii | reverse complement strand
TTAATGGTCCTCACTTCTCTAGATTGATTATCTCATTTTCTTAATTCTAGCATTTTTATATCTCACACTCTTTCAATTAATGGTTGATATTTCTCTATCTTTCTCTAGCCTCTATGTTTGACTACACTTTGCCCTCTCAAATCCTTTGAGATTTCCCTTAAATTTCTCTTTCCATACGCGACCAAGAACCATGAGACATTTCTTATGTGACCTTAAATACTTGAAACAACATTTTTGGTACTCTAGTGAAATTTTTAATAAGTTAATAGAGTAAATGATAGAATTGTTATTATCATCAAATCTATGTAAGATTCAGATTATGATTTGATATCCACTCTAACAATTATTTTTACATAATGATTTGAATTAAAATAAACAATCAATATTCATAATAAAAATAATAGATTTAATAATCTTATAAACAATTTCCATTAACTTTTATTTATAGATTTTTGAAAATTTTAAATCATCTATAAATTATCTTAAATAATCATTTATGAATATAAATATGTTAAATTTATATACTCTTATGAGGTTATAAAACAAGTAAACTCTTTAATGTTTTGATAAAATTTCCATCCTTTGAAAAAGGCCTAATAATTCTTTTCTTTCCTAATGAGATATATAACTAAGATATCAAATATGGTAAATGGGGATTTAAAGAGAATTCACTCTCATGGTGAAGTATATGTGCTTATATAATTAAAATATAATAAAATATAGTGCTAAATCACATAGATACATAAAATTATATAGGTATCCAAAAAATAATTATTTTGTGGAAAACATTATAGAGTGGTTTTTAACGTTTAAATTATTTAAAAAAGTTTGTGTAGTTTTATTTAAATATATTTATTTTATTTATATATCAAAAACATATTTTTTATATTAAAAAAAATTGATATTAAAAATATATTTTTTAATATTTTTTATTAAAATTAAAAATGATTTATTAAAATTAAAAATGATTTTTTAAGTACTTAATTGATTTTAAACATAATCTTTGAAATACATTTTATAAATGTTTTTTATAATTTTTTTTAATATATATAGAGAGAAATTTAATGATTTTTTTTTTTTGGCAAAAGATTATATTGTAAGTGGGTAGTATTTGGTTTGATGTATGAGATTAAGGTTGGATGTTACTAAAATGCACATGACTCCACTCTAGGTAGCCTAAGCGATGACCACATGAGATAGTCACTTTCTTTTGGTACTCGAGTAAGACCTAATAACTCAAGTGTTAGAGGCATCTCGAAGGTGCGAAAATTGGCTCATTTGTAACTGTACAACCTATATAACTGTTTGTTTAATCTTTACCACCTTATCGTCTTGTTTTCATTTTTAACAACAATCTGACATTTTATTTTCTATATTGACTTGAGTGAACAAGACATCGATTTATGAAAGGGGTTGTCAATGTCAATTTAGGCATGAATATGATGGACACTTTATTGAATGCTAAATTTCACAATATTGTTATTGTAAGTCAACAAAGATTACATGATTTTTGGGAAATCAAATCCAACCAACCTATAATTTGAGGATGAATGTCCACTAGGGTTTGAACTTAGGGTATTAACATGATAACACCCCATCCCAATGACCAACACAACCCAAATTATGGCAATTTTATGTATTAAATCAATTGAAGGTTAGGAAACCACTTAATTTGTAGAATCTCATCCTAATGTATATGCAACAACCACCTGGTTTTATCACTGCTGACACTTCAAGTTTGGTATGAAAATTAAATAAGTCTTTATATGGTCTTAAGTAGGCACATAGAGCTTGGTATGAGAAAATTGAAACTTATTTATTGAAGAATGGTTTCAAATGGTGCATATCTAATCTGAATTAGTATGTAAATAACTTTGGTGATGAAGTATTCATTGTTGTATTATATGTGGATGATCGTATCATTACTAGCAGTCAACTTGCATCAATATAATAATTGAAAAATAATCTTAAGAATCAATTTGAAATGACATATTTAGGCATTTTGCACTATTTTCTTGGTCATCCTATTTGGAATATGTATGCTAGTATATTTCTTTCGTAGTCTAAGTATGCAACATACTTACTTGCTCAGTTTCATATGAGTGATTGTAAGCCTTCACCAATTCCATTTCAGTCCAACGCAAAATTAACTGTTGATTGTACTACCCCTCTTATTCATGCTACTATTTACCATTACCTTGTGGGTAGTTTGATATAATTGGCACACAACATGCATGATCTCTCTTTTGTTGTTAGTATGGTCTTGAGGTTTATGCACAAGCCTCATGAAATTCATTGGCAGGAAGCAAAGAAAATTCTTAGATATTTATAGAGGATAGTGAATTATGGTGTTTTCTATTTGAGCAGGGCTATAGTTTCTCTTCTTCATTATATAGATTTTGATTGGGTAGGTGACATTTCAAATATATGGTCTATTGTAGGGTACATCTATCATCTTGGTTCATGTCTGATTTCATGGTAGATAGTAAGAAGCTAAGAACTCTTTCTCTTTATTTTTATGAAGCATAGTATATAGAATCTAAGGAAGTAGTTAATGATGCAATTTGGGCACAACGTATTCTTACAAAGATTGGAATGGTTAAGAAATCAACTACAATGTTAATATGTGACAATTAGAGTGAAATTCATCTTGCATGTAATCTAGTGTATCACTCCAAAACTAAACACATTGACCTTGCTACTCACTACACTTGAGATCTTGTTGTGGGTGGTATTATTTCTTTGGAGTATTGTCCCAAGGAGCAACAAACAACATACATCTTCACCTAATCCATGACAAAGGTGAAGTTTGTGTGACTTCGAAAGTTTTTGGGAATGCGGGAAATTTTCATCAAGGGGGAGTGTTGATGTAATGACATCTTCCTCCATAAGTGTCATTTTGGAAGGTATTGTCTTTCTTATACTTGTAGGAATCATTGGAAGTTATTGTAATTCCTCCATAATTTTTCCTTCTCCCCAATCATCATTAAGGGGGAGTGTTACTTTGGAAGTTAATAATGTCTAGGGTTATGTCAGAAGTTGTAATATTATGTAAAAAGAGTTATCCCACATTCATCATGGGGAAAAATACTCTTATTATGATTTATTATATAAAGAGGTGGAATTACATTTATCCCACATGTGTTATTGGGATGTAATTCCTCCATATCCCTTGGCATATAATAGAGGTAAGATACACCCATGAGACACACAAAACAAGAAAACGTATTCTCTTTGTAAAGGGTACAACATTTGTGGAGTTGCTCTCAAGTGCAAGATTGGATATTTCCTTTTTCTCTTGTCTCTTTCTTATTGTGATTATATGTTGTTGTATGGATAGGATGCTAGAGTAGTAATCATGCTCGATTTTCTTTTAAAATTATGATTCTCAAAATTCAAAACACCATTTCATTATTATAGATTATAACGATATTCAAATCACATAGTATGTCCACTCCTAATTTTCGTTAGAATATTGAGAATATGAATAAACATACAACAATAAAAAAATTAGGAGTGGACATACTAAATGATTTGAATATCGTTATAATCTATAATAATTAAATGTTGTTTTCAATTTTGAGCATTATAATTGTAAAAGAAAATCATAGTTAGAAAAATTATATATATATATATATATATCACACACCCGACCCCCTAAGTAGCCTTTTTAAGGGATGGAGGTATAAATTTTTCTCTTTCCTACAAATCCCTAAATTTCTCGGATGAGGATGCCATCACCTTGTGCTCACCAAGAGATTTCCAATGACTATGACCTTGTCCGAAGGTGAGTTCTGGTTCGAGAGTTATGGCGTTCCGAACTTTTTTGGCCAATGGCCATCCCCTTTGCCACGTATGTTTATTCATATTCTCAATATTCTAACAAAAATTAGGAGTGGACATACTAAATGATTTGAATATCGTTATAATCTATAATAATGAAATGGTGTTTTGAATTTTGAGCATCATAATTGTAAAAGAAAATCGTAGTTAGAAAAATTATATATATATATATATATATATATATATATATATATCACACACCCGACCCCCTAAGTAGCCTTTTTAAGGGATGGAGGTATAAATTTTTCTCTTTCCTACAAATCCCTAAATTTCTCGGATGAGGATGCCATCGCCTTATGCTCACCGAGAGATTTCCAACGACTATGAACTTGTCCAAAGGTGAGTTCTAGTTTGAGAGTTATGGCGTTTCAAAGTTTTCAGGATGCTTTTGGCCAATGGCCATCCCCTTCGCCATGTGGCTTCATCTCTTTCGTACTGTCCAACTTGGCACTTTCATGGACCAGGTTGTTGTGCTCTAGAAATGACATGGCCCCTGGAGGAGTGGTTACAGGGAATGTTCTGTTGATATTTATGGTAGATGCGGGAGGTATTTACCTCCACGTGTAAACCTGATGAGAATAGAATACTCCGGGAAGCAAGAAGAAGCCCTAATGAGTTGGATAATAAGCCTAGAAGAATTGTCGGCTCGAGAAGGTAATTTGTATTAGGTTATTAGCCTCCAAGAGAAGAAGTCGGCCAAAAGAAATAATAATATATTGAACAGATAGATACCTAGAATGAGAAGTCAGCCCAGGAAGTTAGCCATAATTACTATAAATAAAGGAGGCTAGTCTTCATTTTGGCAGGCAGTCTCAGAATTGCAGAACAACACTTGTGCGCACTGCAGTGCCCAGTTTTGTGCACAGGTTTGAGAAAAGCTGTCGGTGTAGCTGTTGCAACTAGCAGTTATGTTTTGGCTTGGAATATCTCTTGGCTAGGGTTTGGACTATCTGATCAACTCGTGTTGGTGCGCTCTCCTTGGGGAAAGGTTCACTACCCTTTGTTTGGCTATCTAGCCTAGGGTTTGCTTCTGGAGTGATTCTCTGTCAAGGTTAAGGTGCTCGAAGGGTGGCTTCGGCCTATGGTTGGGTGACAATATAGATATTGTCAATGGTAAAACGAGCACAATATTTCATATTCTAATAGGTTATGGGCCCACACCTCCTTCATTCAGTCTAACCGCTAGAAGGAAACATAGCCGTAAGGATATTGAGCTCGTTGAAGAACTGCCACTAGGGTTTCTAACAGGAGCAGTCACTAGAGCACTGTCGCTAGGGTTACTAGCAGGTGCAGTTGTAGAAACCCTAAACCTCTCGTTGAGGCACCTTAAGTGAAGGGATTGACCTAATTTCTGGATAGATCAGTGTGCCCTAGCCTAGCACATCTCCTGATACTCTCAGCAAGCCAAGACGACAAGTTTGAGTTTCTGGTCAAATCTAGGGTTGACCAAGTCAAAACAGCCATGACTTACTCTATGAAGTCATATAACAAGTTAGATGGAGATTCTAACTTCAAAGAATGGAAGGCAAGGATCGAACTCATCCTTGCCAAGAATAAAGTGTTGAATATTGTGAAAGGAAAGATCATGGAACCAGTGTTTGATGAAGGAAAAGATAAGGAACCACAAAACGTTGCAGTTATGGAGAAGTTCAAAGATGGTGACATCAATGCTATGAGTATCATAGTGTAATCTATAAAATACCACTTGATACCCTACATATCCCATCTTGACTCATCGAAGATGATGTACGATGCCCTACCAAATCTCTTCTCGGTCAGAAACATTGGACAGGTTATGAGTCTGAAGAATGAGCTTAGTGACATGAAGATGAATGATGAGGACAACATAACATCATATTTTGTGAGAATCTCTCATTTAAGATATCAAGTACAAGATATTGAAGAGATCGTCTCAGAGAAGGAATTGGTCAACATAGTACTCAATGGTCTTCCCAAGACGTGGGATGCATTTGCCACAAGAATGAACACAAGAAAGGAGTATCCAACATTTGAAGAACTTTGGACTTGTTGTGCTCAAGAAGAATCAAGGATCAATGCAAAAGAGAAACCCCAAAATAAGTACGATGATCAAGCCTTCACAACAAGATTCAAGAACTTCAGGAACAAAAGGAAGTTTGGTTCAAAGAGGAAGACAAATCAAGAGAAAGATATTTCAGAAATACAATGCTTAAACTGTCAAAAGTATGGTCACTACAATAATCATTGTCTCGATCTAAAGAAAAGGAAGAAGAAACATGAAGCATCAATTACCGAAGAAAAGGAACCTACAAAGAAGAATAAGCAGGATGAAAGAGACTTATTCTTCTAAAGGTAACAATACTCTTCTTATTTCTTGTACATATCTTGTTTGCATCATCTCTATACATATCTTGTATATCTATCTCCTGGAAGATAATGTGTTCCAAGAAGAAATATACCTATGGAAGAACAACAATATAAGGATTGATATCATTAGATAATACACATGAAATGATGAAATATGTCAAACAAATCATGTGGAAGCTATTGCAAGATAAGTCGAATCAATCATGAAGAGACTTAGAAGAAGCAAAGACAGAAAGAAGTCAACAATCAAGAAGAAATTAGAGAAAGACTTATAACGTTTTGTAGAAGACAACAAGATTGAAGTGTGGACTCTATTAGACAAAGAGAACCAATTATATATTGCAAAAGACAATAAGAATGCAGACGAAAACATGGATTCTGTTAGATGGAGGGAACCGATTATATGCACTCATACATGAAGCAAGGATTAGGAGGGAGCTAATCCTATGATCCATTGAAGATGATGAAGTATATATCCATGGTAGCAGCGATGAAAGATAGTACGTGTCTAGTTCAACCTTAGAAGAAGTCTTCTTCGAAGAGAAGCCTTAAAGTATCTGTGGTTGTCTATCCACATACGTGATCCTATGATGAAAGAAAGAAATGGAATCTATAAGAAACTCCATGGACCCGAGAACTAAAGAAACACATTAGGAAGAACATGAAGATTCCAAGAAAGAAAGAGAAGCCAAAACAACCAGTCATTGTATTAAGAATCAAAATATTACCAGCCTGATATGAAATCACTAAAAGCAATCAACTGAAAGTTGTGGTGAAGAACAATGTATATATGCAAGCATTGCAAGATCCAGAACTAGAGGTTCTCTTAGATGGAGGGAGAATACTATGATGATTACTTGTTCCAGTAAATTAGACATGTCTCTACATGAGTCATTATATCATCTGTAATATCCATGGGATGGAGTTCTACATCAGATGAATGTAAAGAATGTTCTCCAGAAAAAATTGAATAAAGAGCGTATGAAGAGAAACCTCAAGACTTTGAGGCATAGAGCCTTGTATGCAGATGGAAGAAGATAACTTGGTAGAGAACCTCCAATGCATAGCAGAAGCATGGTGAAGATTATCTATAGCATAGATATTATATCATAATGATTACTCAGAAGATCAGGATGATGGATTTCCAATCCATGATAAAGATCTCATGATGACAAAAGAAGTGCCACATGGATATGTTCCAATTTGACTCTTGCCACGATATTATGAGCTAGCAAGAGGAATCCAACAATGATATACCTTATTAAACAGAGCTACATGAAGCCTTCAGAAGAAAAATAGTGTTCCAGACCGAAGTACATTTGAAATCATGCATTACATTATCTGTGATGAAGTCCAGAAAGGAGAAAGTGGTTCTCCAATACATATCTCCACAAATGAGCAGATAAGCAGACATTTTGGTAAAAGATTCTATTCAAAATGAAAGAGTTTGTGTACTCAAGTCGGAGCTCGTGGAGATGACTTCCTTATTGAAAGTGAAAGAAATGACTCCCAGGTTGGGAGGGAGTACTGATGTATTATTGATTGATGGACATTCATTTTTCAGTTTGAAGAATGGTCCAGGATGAGAAGATTCTTTCTTGTTCGGAAAGTGGATTGAGATTTCTGACGGACAGTGATTTCCAATTGTGGTTAACATGGGAAGTGGTCCAGATTGTTGATTTACCATATACAGTAACTTCCCATTGTGGTTAACATGGGGAGTGGTCTAGGGCATTCTCTCTTCTTGAAGGTTACTCAAGAAGACTGGCCAACCTCGATGGACAACGATTTCTCATTGTGGTTAACATGAGGAATGGTCCATTTTGGAGGTTGGTATAGGACAGTCTTTTTATCTTGTGGTTAACAGAGGAAATGGTCCAGACAGTCATTCCTTAGGGTGTATTCATTCTCTCCAGGTTTCACTTTGTTTAGTGCCGGAGGAATGGCCCAGGGTGGGGAATGGTTCAGGCTCAACAATCAGGGACAAGTATTTCTTAGGGCAGATTCATTCTCTCCAGGTTACACTTTGTTTAGTGTTGGAGGAATGGTCCAGGTTCAGAAATTAGAACGATCACTCTTCCTTGTTTGAGAAGTATAAGGCAGATAGCCCATCGTTGATGTTCTACTCCGAGGGCAGATATTCTTTCAGATCTCAGAGATGTGAGTGAAAGATTGGACCAGATGATTCATTTTATATCATAACATTGTTTCTGTGCAGGTTGATATCAGATGATTGTTATGAAGACTGTATGACAATAGATGTATACTATTGTGGTGGATGTGTTCCACTATTCGTGACTATACGTTATTGATCAAGTACTTGTTTGCTACTTGGTGTGGTAGTGTACCACTGGATTGTAGTTATGTACTACTATGGATAAACACAGTTGTGTTCTATTTTGTTCTGATTATCTTGAAGACTATCAACAATTTGGTAAATGATTATCATCCAGATGAATGATTAAAGGAAAAAGATTTCCCAGACGGAAAATGGTTTAGAACATCTACTCTTCTAGGACATATGTCCAGATTAGAAGAATGGCTCTTGTATCACTTTGTGGTGTGAGTGACTTATCCAACATCATGTCTGATTACTCATATGGAGTATGGTTTTGAGAGATGATGTAACTGATGACACTGATGGTGATGATGATGCTCATGATTTAGTCATGAGATAGTCTAGACGACTATGTTGATGCTACTGGGTGAATGGTATGTTTTGTGCTCAAGACAATTACCTATAATACCTACCTATCTAGGAGGGAGTGTTGATATTATGGTAGATGCAGGAGGTATTTACCTCCATGTGTAAACCTGACGAGAATAGAATACTTTGAGAAGCAATAAGAAACCCTAATGAGTTGGCTAATAACCCTAGAATACTTGTCGGCTCAAGAAGATAATTTGTATTAGGTTATTAGCCTCCAAGAGAAGAAGTCGACCAGAAGAAATAATAATATACTGCACAGACAGATACCCAGAATGAGAAGTTGGCCCAGGCAGTTAGCCAGAATTACTATAAATATAGGAGGCCAGTCTTCATTTTGGTAGGCAGTCTCAGAATTGCAGAGGAACACTTGTGCGCACTGCAGTGCCTAGTTTTGTGCGCAGGTTTGAGGAGAGTTGTCGATGCATCTGCTGTAGCTAACAGTTATGTTTTGGCTTGGAATATCTCTTGGCTAGGGTTTGGACTATATGATCAGCTCTTGTTGGTGTGATATCCTTCGGGAAAGGTGTGCTACCCTTTGTTTGGCTATCTAGCCTAGGGTTTTCTTCCGGAGTGATTCTCTGTCAAGGTTAAGGTGCTTGGAGGGTGGCTTCAGCCTATGGTTGGGTGAAAATAGAGGTATTTTCAATGGTAAAACGAGCACAATATTTCATATTCTAACATGTTCCCCAAGCCTTCATGAATATCAGGCCTTCAACCCTTAGACATTCCTGTACATGTATGAAAAAATATCCATAGACCCGAAGTCTTGAAGTCTCTTTCCTCTTTAACATCTATGGTGGAGCTCAAGCCACCCTTAAATTTAATTGTTGAGATTCACTCGCACCTAACACATAGTTTAGACATGAAAAGAAGGGTCCTAAAATTAATTCGTGACCAATCCCACAACACCACGTGGAACTATCTAGGAATGTCACATCACCATGGTGGAAACGGGCCTGTCCAATTAAAGTTGGATGCTACAACAAGAGAAATTCAATGCTTTGGAGCTTCGGTGCTTAACAAACTCTCCTATACCCTACTCCACTCATTCACAACCAGATGTTGACAGGTGTCCCTTGCATGACACCTTGGCAACCAAGTTGGAACAATGCATCATTATGACGTTGTTGGCATGTTTACAGGCAGAGTGTGCTTTTCATTGACGGAAAAAACAACAACAACGATGGCATGTCTACAGGCAAGAACAACAACAATGATGGCATGATTACTGGAAGAGTGTGCAATCCAAGATCAAGAGGAATATCGCAAATTTGCACGCAGAGTTCAAGTGTGCACCAGTGCTGAGGTTAAAGCTCAGGAGGAATAGTGCAGAGTTTCATGTAGAGCGCAAGTGTGTGCCACGGTCGAGGTTAAATCTCAGGAGGAATAGCGTAGATTTTCACGCAGAGCGCAAGTGTGTGCAAGGGCCGAGGTTAATTCCATCACCAAATCTTAGGAGAGATAGAGTTCTCAGAAATGCAGATGAGACCCAAAGTCATCAGGACTCGCATGACCTTTGACACTTAGAAATTATTCCAAGTCAGGAGGATGCATAAGCTCAGGAGGAGGAGCAATAGTGGTTGTTGGATCACCAATCCCGAATACCCTATGTCCGTTAGAACAAAGTCTAGTGAACAGGGGAAGTGCAGAGGAGAAGTATAGATCTGATTTGTTGGATCTGAGCGTCGAGGACCAACAGCCGTCAGATCCATTAAAAATGCGAAGAGGATAATGGCCGAGAGCCATCCTCCTACTCCGTGAAATGAAAAATTGTGATGATATCTGAACCGTTGATTCCATAGGATACGTGGCAAGAGATAAACATTTCACTGACTTGCGAATTGAAAAATTCAAAGGTAAGAGTTGTAGGAACTCATGATGTCTGAGTTCGCAAGTTGATCTAGACCGTTAGATCATGGAGAGTTGTGAGTCGTTGATCTGACGCTCACAAATATCGAGAAGGAAGGAGGAAAATACCTGAGGAGCTGGGAGCCACAACAATCCTAACCATTCATCTGGGAAGGATACATGGCAGTCGATAAAGCAGATTCGCAAAATCGCGAAGTCCGAGTTCACGATATTGATCACAGTTGTTGGATCGAGGAATGTTGAGGGCCATTGATCTGGAGAAAGTTTCAGAAAATAGGGAGTCGGGAGAAGGGAGGTGAGTATTCCTCCAAATTCACGAAACACGAAATCCTGATAAGATATAGACCATTGGATCACAAAAGGTTGTGGACTGTTGTTCTGACATAGAGTATTTTGGATATCGAGAGTTGGAAGAGTCAGGGTTGACTCATGTTCAAACACCCAACACGCGAGGTCGTGATTTGATCACAACCGTCAATCGAAGGGAGAGCATGGACAATTGATTTGGAAAGAAGAGAGTCGGGGTGACTCATGGAAAATCACCCGATGTGAGAAGTTACGAAGCACCCAGGAGATTAAGCCCCTGGTCACATCCAAGGTCACATCAACAGAAAATAAGGGAAGGAGCTAGCGTCGCTAGGTTCCATATCGGAGATCGGGATTTGGGAGAGTCGAGATGCCTCATACCAAGATCCCTGAGGTCGCGAGTCACGAAGTGCCTTTTTGAATAGGTGTCTGATCACAACTCTTGGTCATGTGAAAGGAAGGGGCTTAGCCAGAAAAGCTAGCACCCACTGTGAAGTTTTATCAGAAAAGGAAAAGGCACCAAAGGGATGAGCACGTGGAGGTTCTCTTAGTAACTACTCGAAACATACTGATTGTAACTGCAGAAAACAACTGATTGAATATGCTTGGGAATTCGAAGAATATTAGGGTGCTCACCAGAGGATCTGAATATTCTCGAGGTAACTACCAGTGGAATGAAGATTGATCATAGAGACAATTGACAGATGGAAAAGTGTCGAAGTCTGTAACTGCAACAGAGACAATAAGCTCAACTGTGACAAAGAAGACAAAGTGTCACACTACTTGAGAAGGAAAAGAATATTAGGATAAGCCACTGATGACGAACAGACTTAGAGTAACTGCCAAAGAAGACGATGAGTTACATGGACGATATGGAAAAGGAATTGGCATGATAAATATGTGTAGAAGAGAGAAGAGATGGTTTCTTTGGTTGAGAGTGATTCATGTGAGTAGAAGCATGATGTGTGCAAGATATGAAACACACAGAAGAGGTGTAGCGCATAGAATGGAAATAAGACACAGAGCATAAAGCGTATAAGAAGCGAGGAACATAAATGCACATCTGAGAGAGGAAGAGAAAGTCGATGTGCGCATGGAGAGACAGAGAAAAAGAACATAAATCTCAAGGAGATGCGAGAAGAAAGACATTGATGCAAGCAGAGCAGAGCAGTGTAGAAGAACAGTGATGAGACTGGTAAGCCATTGATAAAAATTGTCTCACTATAATAGATTCCAGCAAGCAAAGATTTATATTTCAGGGTGGTAGGGAGGTGGTAGGGAGGACTGTTTTCCTCAGAAGTTTCAAGTGGGTTCTTGAACACAAGGAGTCGTAGCTTCCATATGGTTGCAGCCAGAAAAGCTAGGGTGGTAGGGTGGTGCAAGGGAGAACTATTGTTCTCTGTTATAGAGGTTGGTGCCTATGTGACTGGAAGTTGGTGCTTCCATCCAGTTGGTGTTGGAACACTTTGGGAGTTGGTTCTTCCTTCTAGTGGGTGCTAGAGAAACCATAGAGTTGGTGCTCTCAGCAAGTTGCTTCTTGTAAAACAGAGGTTGTAGCCTCAAGAGGATTTGGAGCTCATAAGAATGATAATGTAAAGAAAATAAAGATTACTTATCATATCAAGAAGAAGAGGTTTTTCCCTTTATGGGTTTCCCCATGAAATATCTATCTATGTATGTTTCATATGTGTGATTGATGTTGAACATTCTATTGCTTACTTCTTTGCCTTATTGTGATTTTCATTGAGTGTTCTGTAAAGAGTTTAAAATGGGCATAATTGTTTAAGCACAGTAACAATTGATTCACCCCCCCCCCTCTTAGTTGTCCAACATACTTCACTCTTTTTATCTCTCTTAGGTACATTATAGTTGAAGTCATGTAACCATGGGATGGATTTGGGTTGCATTRCATTATAATACTCGGCCCTGTGGCTATMACTTATGTATGGACTTAACAACCCCATAACCTTAAGAAAKTTCTTCCTGCTGGGTTATTAACCTAGCTTCCTCTGGTCCTTATTTCTTTAATGGGACCCTCGGGTCTTGGAGACCCTACCTTCTCCAAACCAGAGAATCTCTTATATTTTATGGCCTCCTTTGGCCTTCAACATGCCATTACCRCAACATTACATCCCTTCCAGGGACCGCCAATCATTTCCCATGGTTCTAATTTCCWTTCTCTTGGAACCATCACTGCATCAAATTACACATTTACCTTTATTTCTATACCTCTATTCCTTATGTACATAKAAATCACAGATAGAGGTTTACTTTCTTTGTCTAAKAATATTACAAGATAATCATATTCAACTATGAAAGGAATGCACCAAACTTGTCATCCTGCAATCACCCAAATGTAGGAGTTTAAAAATGAAAACAAGCATTATTACCATTAATCATACAATGCACATCTATAACACAATCACAGATGTCCAATCACGCATTTCAATTCAATTACATAGAATATGTGAAATACTTATATGTATTGTAAGTTAGAGTTACCAAACTCACTGTGAGTGTTTTCCTTTCCACCGAACTATAGAATCAGATGCATTCACTCTTAGTACTCTGACCATTGGGGAAAACATGGGTGTTACAATATATATATATATATATACTTTTAATCCCTACTTTATCAATGTATAATGTAAGTATGATATATGGCTGCAGACCAAGCGATATAATATCTAAATATTACATATATCGGAAATAATAAAATAAAATGCAATATTGATTATAGATGGATATGGAAATATTTAGGGGGGGTAAGTTTCCACAAGAGAGGGAGGGGCATAAGGGGGAATTATTCATGTATCTTAAATCCCAAGACACTTTTTAAAATTATTATTTTTGTGTGAACCTTCTATTTTTCTTTTGAATATATAAAAGTCCCAATCATTGAATACATGTAAGAGGGATGCGTGAAAATTCACTTTAGGTAGTTATTGAGAGAATGGGGCTAAGTACAATCAACATTGGGAAATGTGAGAGTCAACATGCTTGGGTAAAAAGAGAAATTCAAATTGATATGGTAGGTAGTTTTTTACATGCACATTTCAAGACAACAAGAGGGTGTTGAGTGTTGGAACTAGAAGACAACCATAGTGGGTTTTTTAGGCAGCTGGTGGGAGTTGTAATTGCATGAAGAAGCAAGTTGTTAGGCATGTAGAGTGAGATTTATGTGCAGAGAGAAGTATTTTCTGCTGAGAGTTTCTTCCTGCAGTTGTAAGCCCCTGGAGTTCCCATCAAAATATATTCCTATCCAACCTATGATTGATCGCTAGAGCCTTGGAGGGAAGGGTGATAGCCTAAGGGATTATGTAGTAGAGAAGGGAATCCCATTCCTTGGGTTATGCAGATTGCGGGGAAGAGAGATAATGGATTGGGATGGCTATAAGAAACTAGCTTGTTATGAGTGGATAATAGACGCCCTTAGGAGACACTCTTTTTTGTGGATTCCTAGCCCCATCTCGAGGGTGACTTGTTGTTGAGATATGGAGCAACAAGTCTATGGTTTGTTGGAATGTATGTCCTCTACAGTTGGTTGTACATTAAATTAAAAATATTAGTGTTTTATCTCTACTCAATATTTGTATTTATGGGTTTAAATTGTTGTGCATAAACTCTGTGTTTTTTATTATTTACATGTTTCTATGTGTATGTTTAATTAGATACATTCATGTTTATTGAAATTTTTGTTAGATGTATGGGCATTTTATCTTATTGCATGCATTTTAATTTAATGGTGTTATAGAATTTTTATGGATTAGTAGCAGGGATGCTACATTTTGGTATCAAAGTGACAAGTTCAACACCAATCCTACATGGGATAGAGTTAACACGCTAAAGCAAATAATTGCAAGGGTGAGATTCAAATACGCCTCAAAATGTTCCTGGTAAATTTGGGGAAATTGAACTTAAAGGTTAAAATAGCCAATTTTAATCTCTAGCTCATAACAACCATTGTGATGAAGCACTTAAATCCTATTTGTGAGAATTAGGTGGATGAAGAATGGTTTAAATCTTAGTTTGCTGTGGTTAAATTGCAATTTTGAACATTTGGAAAGATTCATAATCCTTGAATTAGTTCAAAGTCACAATTCAATTTTACATAGAACTAAAATTTCAACGTAATTTTTATGAGGATAGAAATAAAAAACATCAAAAATTTGTTTTGGAAAAAATATTTAATTATGGTGAAAAATTAATTTTTTATTTTAAGTTGATTAATTAAAATTGAACATTTTATATTCAAACTCATCCACCATGAATAAAATTATACAATTATATTTAAATAACATTAAAAACAAATTGAAATATTATTTAAAAATTAAAATTAATGTTTTAAATTTTAAAAAATAAATATAATTAGAATAACTCATGAGTTTTAGAATCTTAACTAATGGGTGTTTAATGGTGGTCCTTGTGAGTTGTAATTCAGATTCAGGTTGAATACTTATTACTTGCATTTTTTGGTATTTTGGTTGTGTTTCATTTATTCATTAGTTGATGTATCCTTCAGCAACATTAAATTACTACCTAAAATTTAATTTAGATTTAGATACTTTTATATAATGAGTATTTATTATTATAAATGTAACTTAACAAAAATTTAATTTGTATGCTTTGTTATGTAAATCCTTATTTAAAATATGTGTTATGAATATCAATTTTTGTTAATCTAATATTTGGTTTTAAATTATTCTCCATATTTAATATGTTCATTGTTCACACTTTACCATAATCAATAGTTTTGTTTTGTTTTTGAGTTTATATTATCAATTATTTAAAATATGTGTTATGAATATTAATTTTTGTTAATTTAATATTTGGTTTTATTATTCTTCATATTTAATGTGTTCATTGTTTACACTTTACCATAATTAATAGTTTTTGTTTTGTTTTTTAGTTTATATTATCAATTTTTTTTGATAAAAACTTTATGTAGTTAAATGAACATTTCAAACATGTGTGTTTTTGATTAATTTTAGATATTTGATTAATTTTAGATATGAACTTTTACAAAATGGTTTTTGTCAACATAACAAAACATAAACTTGTGATTATAGTGTTGAGAATTATCATTTTGATCATAAAATGTTGTGCATTATCAAATCCCCACTTTTCTAGATTGATTATCTTATTTTCTTGATTCTAGCATTTTTATATCTCACACTCTTTCAATTAATTGTTGATATTTATAGTCACACTCATCTATACCTGTACCCATACCCGTACCCCTTCACTTCTTACCTCCAGGCCCATTTACAATGGAGTTCACCAAGCTTTTTTATAGGCTTCATTACATGCAATCTATGGACACAATACCACGAGCTACCCAAAATAACATGGACCCATAAAACCACATTCTTCGACCTAAAAAATAGATTTAACTCATTAACTCTTTTAGCGAGTCAAGGTTAACCCAACATACATGCCCCCCACATCTTCAATATACCTAAATTTATGTTTAGACTTCTCATAGGTGACCCAATATACCAGGAGTTCGCATGCCTATCTCGGTCTTACAAACAACTCCAAGGTAAATACACTTTTCTTTCTTTCATGGTGACTCAACCATCACCGCTTTTGTTATTGCCTCATCTCCAGTGATGTTAAACACAACTTCATCTTCCAAACACAAACGAATGGTACTAAGGGCTCTTGCATCCAGATCTTCCCAGTCCTTACCTGTCATGCTTGCCAGTTTCTTTGTCTTTCCTGCCAATACCTTTTGCAATCCTTGTTGCACAAGAATATCCCGCATCTTGAGCTTTCATAGCTCAAAGTTATTCTTGCCATTGAATTTCTTCACCTCAAACTTTGAACTGTACCTTTTCCATTAACACAAATAGACCAAAAACCACTGCTTATAAAACCAAGTTGTTTATTATAGAGAAACAATATTTTGTGTAAAGGATGAAACCCAAAATATAAAATATTATTAAAAAATACCTTTAAGCCAAAATAAATAATATATTATATACCTTCAACCCTTTTAAGAACACAAACGTTCACCTCAAATAATTTTATATGATATCCACTCATTTAATTTACCAAGGCGATCCTCTTTAAAAGTATATATTTTGCTTAATGAAACTTCAACTCTCATACCTCGTGCTAGCATATAAACTTCATAACTTCATACCTCATAAACTTCATACCATGGTTATCACTCTCTTCATAAGGCTGCGCCAACGATGAAGCACATGTATCGCGCCACCCTATAAGCTATAGGAGTGATGATAACAAGTTTATCGTCCTTATCGCATCTATTACACAATGCAATGAGCGATGAACCAGGATTTTTGTGTCTCACAAAAGACTCAACCAGGATTATTTTGTCTCACAAAAGACTCAGGGAGTGATGATCTACACAATCCTAGAAATCGTAAGTGGGAGTCTCTTTATATCCCCTCCAACACGACTCAGGGAGCGATAGTACAAAAAATATCTCCCTCTCCATTCTTTGGCAGCGAAAGCATAACACACCAACATTGATCTGGACTATCCTGAGAACGAAACAAAACAAAAAAAAATATAGAAGAGAACAACTGGCAGAATGAGGTAGTTTATGTCTGAAAATGAGATGTTGGCTACGATTTATTCACAACAAGATTTACATCACACTCCATTGCATGTCTAAAGGACCTCCCTCACCTCAATTGTATATGAGAGTGAGAGGAGAACAATTCCCATGATACATGTGGGATAAATTAATCTGAGTTTATAAAATGCCATAGGCATGTAAAACACTAGGACTTCCCGAACGGTCACCCATCCCAGTACTACTCTAGCCCGAACGTGCTTAATTGTAGTTTTCTAATGGGATCAAGTGCCTTAACGCTATGTTGTAGGCATGTACATAAGGTCATTACATGATATCTGTAATTAACAAATGAAGATGGTATTACATTCCATTCCCCATTAAAAGGGTGAATATCACAATTTATCAAAACCATATGCTCAAATTGTTGATTCAGTGGAAAAGGTGGTTGGACACCGAGATCCACCTGGATCATTCCTACCCCTGTAGGAGGAAATGGTTCCCATTGTGTCAAGTTCCCTCGAGAGATGGGGAAACTTCTGCTGAATCTGAACCTTGGTGAGTTGCTTTCCTTGTTGAAGTAGATATCCTTCTTGTACTTTGTTTGTGGAAGGATGTCATGAACCTGTTGGAGGTGTTGGATACATTAAAAAGATCTGGCTGCGTAATCTGCCTTGTTCTAAGTGTGAGAGGACTATGTCGGTGAAGATACAACAATAAGAGTTATATCAATGGGGGCTAATGGTTGGAACCCAAAGCACACCTGAAACAAGACATGGCCAATAGAGCTATTATGAACATGTGGAAGACTCTCATTTTCTTTGTGCTCCTCTACAATCTCATTGATCTAGTTGTACTGGATAGAAACATCTTAGGCCAAGGCTATAGTTCGCAGTGACCTCATGTTCACTATCTGACTGGATCGTGAAGAGAGATAAATTTGTGGCCTGAGAGATTACTTTGTGGCATGGTTTTTTCGTGATCAATGAAGTGACAATAGTCGAAAATACCTTTGGTACACTGTAGAGATGAAATCCCAAAGTAACAATGACACTGCGAGATCGAGACTCATAGATAGCATGAGGTTTCCACATATATGATTGTCCTAAAAGAACATCACAGACTTCAAGTGGGTCAACATCACACACTACCTCATCCTTTAATGGCTTGATGCCATAGGACAAACAACACTATTGGCTAACACAGATGTCTCGTCCCCGACTCAACCATACGATGGTGTATGGTTGGGGGTGTGGCATCATTGGAAACTTCAATATCTTGACAACCTCAGTTGAGATCAATTTCTTCTGACTCCGACTGTCAATAATGAAATGTAGTGGGGTCCCCTTTACCCACATCTGTGAGTGGAAGAGGTGCTCCCCCTCCTCAATCTCCTCTGGTTCTTCTGGTTATATTATTGTGGGCGCGATTGTAGCAGTGGGTTCTACATCGATGATCAGTTTCCCTTTATCGTGCTTTAAATCATATTCCAAGTCAGGTTCCGATTCTTTTTCTTTGAGATCGACCACCAATGATTGTTTCGAGCAAAATTCATTAGTGTTGTGCCAGGGGATGTTTTGGAACTCACAACACTTTCCAGTTTCTTTCTTAGACTTCCTGTTACCCTCCTTTTCCAGCATCTTGGACTGGCTCTCTTGAGGCTGACATTCCTTTCTCTATCCTTCATTATGTGATTTAGGCTTTCCTTTTCCATGATTTGTTTTTGGCATATTTTCAACCCCAAACTCCTGCTTACTCTGCTGCTTGAATTTCTTCTCAATTTTGACTGCATATCGATAATCATCTCCTAGTGAGGAGATATCCAAGAAATCCATCTTTGTTTGGATGTACCTGTGCATACCACTACGATACTTCAAAACTAGGTGTCGCTCAGAGTCTTTGATACCTAGCTTTGTGCGCAAGGTATGAAAGATGTTAGTGTACTCCGACACCATCTGATCTCTTTTATAACACAGAGTTGTCCATCTCATGTACTGGTCATCATAGTTTTCGACAGGGTAGAACTCCTCCTTTAGTGAATATACAAAGACTGCTCAAGTGGGTTATCTCCTAAATGGTGTAGATTCATCCATGGTGTTCCTCTCGCAATAACCTTCCCACCAAGATCTGACATGGGGAAGGGATTTAATGAGTGTGAATGTGATCTTTTCATTGTCGAAGAAATTTTGGACGAAGTAATAACCTTCTAGAAAATTCAACCATTTTTCTAGAGCATCTGCATCTATGTGGCCTTCAAATAAGGGGATATAAAAATTGACTTGTACCTTGAAGGGTGTCGCACCTCCGAAATGGTTGCTTGTCGAAGATGCCTTGGCTGCCACCATCCATAGTCTTCGAAGGATCTGAGCGAAGTTGTCCATCATCTCATTCGTCTTTCGCATGAGGGATTCCTCAAGCAATGTCTTGAAAAGATCTCCTGCTCTGTCATCTCTCTTTTCTTCTGCCATTGGAGGTTGTTTTGGCTAGCAAGAGAGGTTGTCCTCAAGCGAAACTAGATCGAGACCCAAATCTCTATACTCTGACCTCATCGAATACCTTCTTTGAGAAATGAAGAGGAGCAAAATTATCTGATACCACTGATCCAGATTATGTTGAGAAATAAACGAGACAAAAACAAATATAGTAGAGAACACAAAAATACAGTGAAACCCAACTTCTATTAATGAATAAGATAGAAAAACATTGTAGAACACAAAGAAAGAGATGTTGGCTATGCTTTATTTGCAAAACTCTTTACATCACACTCCATTGCATGCCTAAAGGGCCTCCTTCACCTCAATTATATAATTAATCTAGAGAGTGAGAGGAGAACAATTCCCATGATGCATGTGGGATAAATTAATCTAAATTTATAAAATTCCATAGGCATGTAAAACACTATAACTTCCCGAGCGGTCACCCATCATAATACTACTCTAGTCTAAGTGCGCTTAACTGCATAGTTCTAATGGGATCTGGTGCCTTAACACTATGTTGTAGGCATGTACATCATATCATTAACAAATGAAGATGGTATTACATTCCATTCCCCATCAAAAAGGCGAATATCACAGTTTATCAAAACCATGGGCTCAAAATGTTGATTCAGTGGAAAAGGTGGTTGGCCACCGAGATCCACCTTGATCAAATATTCAGTGGAAAATAAATAAAACCAACAACAATCAATCACATCAATTGAACATGGTATTTACGTGGTAAAACCCTTCACAAGGGAAACATCCATGGGGCAATGATAATCGATATTCTTATTAATCAAGGGAGAATTACAACAACCAAACACAGGCTTGCAAACCTGATACTCATCCCACACATTGTCTTCCCTTGCCTCTACGTGTATACATATATATATAGAATCTATCACAAATTTACACAAATTGATCAAACGGTTACACATATTGATCACTTTATTGTGCATGCATGCATATTCTATTTTTTGTTGATTTGGTTCAGCTAACTACAGAACTGGGAGTGAAGAAGTCTTACCCGCATCGGAAATTGGTTGGCACATTTAAACAAAGAACCCAGTCCATGCATTCCTTTTGCAAGTACACGATTCCCATAGTGATAGCATATCATTGATTCCACTAGATTACATTCGTATCCTTCGAGAATAAGTAGTTATCTAGAGACCCCTTGGGAATATATTCGTAAACCAAGATTCTTTTCTTACATTCTGCGCATAAGCCTAACATGCGGACGAGATTCATGTGGTGTATTCTTCCCACTATTGTAACTTCCACTCTGAATTACACTTCCCCTTTGTCCACCCCTTCCAATTTCTTGACGGCCACCTCTCTGTTGGGCGATAAAGTTCCCTTGGAAACAGTCCTGAAGCCTCCTTTCCCAATGATTTTGCTGAAGTTGTTGGCTGTCGTTATGAGTACATCCCTGCACATTCTTGTAGACAAGAACAATGGGGCTTCAGGGTATTGTTGATGCAAAGTGAATTGTTTCCACAACGACCTTGAATTTTGCAGAGCTACGTAAATTCTTCCCAGACAATATTCCACTGGGAGGAGTTGGTGTCCTAGTTGTAAGCTCTGAGGTTGTCGTCAGGGTCGAGGGTTAGTCTTCTGGGCAAAGTTTATCCATAGTCAAAAGTATTGAAGGTATATCCATCATTGGAGACGAAATTTCACTGCTCATACATTGTTACCGTTCGAGTGATGCCATAATGGCTTCTGCCAGATGTGTAGGCGATGAGGTTTGGATTCAAAACTTTTACCTAACACACGATTATGATGGAAATGAGTCAAACACATTATATTATACAAGATCAGATTTATAGTGAAGAAACTTATGAGATAAAACTCCACTTTATAGATTTGAGTGATTATTTATGTATAATATGAGTGATTGTTTATGTATAATCCTAATGTCACAGGGTTTTTCAGCATGTTGAATCCATTTCTACATTCAAAAATGGATTTTGAACAACAAAAAATAGTGATTCGTGTAAATTTATATTGTCGGATTTCCACCACAAAAACCATTTCATAGAACAACTAGAAATTTTTTTACTTAAAACTAGTAAAACATGGTAAAATCACATGCAGTAAACCATGGATGATTTTTAAGTTACATACGTAACCCCAATAATATGAATCGAGACTTTGAAATAAATTAGGGAAGATATTTCTTCGAATTGGTATATTCGTCTTCAGAAGGCGAGAATGAGAGATCAGAGTGATGAAACCAGGCATGCATCATGCATAATTATTGAACTCACAACACACGTGTTGGTTGTATATGGTCTTTTCTCCATCTCTATCATATCCTACGAAGACTATGAGAAATATATAGTAAATCTATGAAATTGGAAACTTCTAGAGGAACTTTAGCTCAAATTCTGTAAAATAAAATTATTTTATCTTAAAAATATTCCAAATTTAATAGAAACTTTACAAAATTCTTAGAAATTTGAATATTTTAAAAAAAATATTGCAACATTTTAAATTTACCTCCGAAGATAAATTTCCATCCTTAAAATTTTCTCTCCCTTCCCTTCATATCCTTCCCAACTAGAGAAATATAGTAAATCTATGAAATAAAACAAAGAGTCATACTGGTCAGAATCTTTAAACATCCATCTTAGATGGTCAGGTCAGTTTTCCCTTGGTTTAGTTGAGTTTTCTCTTTCACTATTGTCCAATTTCTTAAACAAGATCTATGCTACCTTTTTTTTTTTTTTCTAGTATTTTTTTGACTATATTTGTCTAAACTTAAATTCAGAAAATTGTAAATTTTAGTGATGATCTAGACATTCTATGCTACACTTTCTCTGGTGCGATGCCGACGAAGATTTCGGTCTTTCTCACGGTTCTGTTTTGTTCATGCTTCAGCTTGTTCACCTAGAATTCCACGAAACCTTGAATTGGACTGTCGGATTTGAGCCTAGTGGCCTCAAAACGTGCATTTCTACTCAAGATAATCAGACGCCATTATTTTAACGTCGCTTGTACAAGACTATTAGAAACACGGGCACTCGAACCACCTCTATTTCAAGCAGTGTTATGCTAAGGTTTTATTTTGAATATCACAGCTGCGATATCAGGAATGCAACTCTATAATTTTACTATCATCAAATTGCGATTTAATGGGG
Source organism: Picea engelmannii (assembly GCA_009831015.1). Lineage (NCBI taxonomy): Eukaryota > Viridiplantae > Streptophyta > Pinopsida > Pinales > Pinaceae > Picea > Picea engelmannii. The sequence continues at coordinate 31,566 of ML813822.1, read as the reverse complement.
TTTTGAGCACTTGGATAGCTGCAAAGATTGTCGAAAATGGAGCGACTTGACTAGCATACTGAATCCAACATGTCTCTGGTGCATGATTGATTTTCAACACCTGCTATGCCTCATTGACTATAGATGGGTGGCCACAGTTGCAATTGGAAAATCTTCTGCCCAACATGTATCTGGTGCACTGGTCAAGGTCAATGTGTTTGATTTTCAATACCTGCTAAGCCTCATCGACTAGAGATGAGTGGCCACAATTTCAATTTGGAAAATTTACTGCGGCGCCGCA
>ML813822.1:0-10613 GCA_009831015.1 Picea engelmannii | reverse complement strand
TGACCTGCATTCATCAAAATACAAACAAGAAAGTACAAGCATGCATTCTACATAAGGATTATTGGGTTAGACATCATAAACAAGAAATGTCAACAAATCATATAAGTTTGAGATGTCATTTGGCGATATGGAAAAAGTACTTCTTTATATTAATCTCACAAAAATTCACTTACAACATGAGACCGACACTACTCCTTGAACTTGGTCCTGGGCTCCTCTTCACCATGCACCAACTACTTCCACATCTTCTTCTCCTCTTCAGTTCTCTCTGAGGGAAATGGTAAGGGATTTACAATTGGGGCAAAGGGGGATTGATAAAATGGGCAGAGTTTCTTTGCTCTCATGCTTATCCTTGCAATGGGACCCCAAACCCTTCTTTTATAGGAAAAAAGGGATAGTAATAGTTGGGGTGATTGGCTATGGGAATTCAAACGGTTAAGTAACGGTCTGGAAACCAATATCCTATGCAATTTTCCATTTTCTGCGATATCTGTGAGTGTACGCGGGTTGTAGTGTGTCAGCAGGCATGTGTACACGGTCAGTAGTGGTGCAAGGCATGTATACCTTCAAAGAAATGGTTTTTTGAAGAGCTTGTTCAGTGATGGCTTGGAAAAGATAGTAAGTTAGATGGCCTGATGCCAGGTATGGATGTCTGGTGAAATTTAGGGTTATAACAAATGCCCCCTAATGTGTGAGGTCATAAGAGAATTTGATATCCGAATTTGATAGCCTAGGGACAAGAGTTCAGGAGGTGCCATCTGCAAAAATAACAACTTGTCTCACCGAGGCAAGAATACCCATGCTCGGGATGAAATAAAATCATGGCTGCCAATCAAATACACTACAGATCTATGTCATATAAATATATAAAGTGTAGCCGCGAGCAGTACACAATGGATCTACATCTAAAAAATTAAAAGATATACATGTATAGTATCCATATTCAAGAATCCAATGACGCCCGATGGTTGGAGATGAGGTCTTCATAGCTCAAGCAACAACTTCAAAATATTGAAAACTCGGGTAGGAGTGTAATATGAGTGTGCGAATTCACTACCCAGAGGTCTTCGACGACTCATCGGGAACAGACAAGAGGATCTTGATGATCAGGGATAGAACTTCATTGATTTTGAGAAAGGACTTGATTTGTCTTTCAGGGTGGTCGGGCATGAGGACAAGAGACAAACTGCAGAAGGGCCAACTCAAGTTTAGTAAGACTTCCCTTGGACAAAAGCACAAAAAAATATGAGACTCAGAGAGCATGGAATTGACATAAGTTCACGATGCAAGAGGAAATGCGAACTCTCCAAATGTTTAGAAGGGTAACCAAATGGAGGAGGACACAAATCTATGCAGTGAGAACAACTTCCTAAGGGCATATTGAATCGTAGAGCTTGACGAACAAACAAAAGGATGTGCTTTGTCCAAGAGCGAGTCATTGTGTTGTCAACAAAAAGAAAATACCTTTCCCTTCCTCTTTTTGGGGTATATTTGATTTTTTTGTCTTTTTCAATAATTTTGGAAAGTTTTGAAAAAGAATAAAGAATGCTGCATTACAAAGGAGGATCGAGTGTCACAGACATACTAGTTCCAAGTGCAAGGAACACATTGATTCTCAGAGAAATGGGACATATGCAGGAAAAGGGCACTCGAGAAAAATCCTCCATGGATCAAGGTGTCAAGACACAGAGGCAAAGTACTACAAGGCTTGCGTATGAGGCATACTTTTAGATGGTTCAATTGAGAGAAACATGGAGCTTGCATTAGGACAAATACACAGGGATGAAAATGCGATTAATAAGACACAATGATAATGTCCTTCGATGTAATTTTAAAGAGCCCAGAGAAGGTAAGCTCGAAGGTTTTTTATTTTTAGAGAGTCTGAAAAAGCGTAAAAGGAGATTCCACTAGGGTACCTTTTTCGAAGGTATTCTAGTCGGCTTGAAAAAGGGGTAAACTAGCACCGAAAAGACGTCTATTCAAAACCATTTTAACAAGTGAGACAAAGACAAGACCACTCGACAATTTTTTCATATTTAAGGAGTCTGAAAAAAGCTTAACTATGGACTCTGTCATGGATGTTCTTCTTGACCAATTTAATGAGTGTGAAGAAACAAGGTCACTCAGACATATTTTTAATTTTAGGGAGTCTGAAAAGAGCTTAACTATGGACTCCGTCAGGGATTTTCTTCTTGACCAATTTAATGAGTGTGAAGAAACAAGGTCACTCGGCCATCTTTTCAATTTTAGGGAGTCTAAAAACAACTTAACTATGGACTCCATGGGGGTTCATTTTTCATAGATTTAGTCCCTCAGGCCTGAAAAAGGGTTAAAATTATACATGAGAGTACTCTTCTAGATAACCAGAGCCCATAGAATATATGTTTGTTCTTACTTTTGACCATCCGGACCGAAAAAGGGGCAAACTACCATCAGACAGACGTGCCTTCAAATTTCAGTTTAGCGAGCGTGAAGGGAAACAATATCGCTCGACAATATTTTCATGTTTAGAGGGTTTGAAAAGGGCTTAAAAGAAGACCCATTGTGTTTTGGGAGTCTCAAGCATGAGGTCAAGAGTGATAATGAAACATGAAAATGAGGCTCAAACTCGTAATCAAGAAAAACTACTAAGGACTCCCGAGCCTATAGTCGTTAGTGACGGCATGGACACCAAAATGCAACCGGGATCTACCTAGGGCATCCATGTGAAGGTAGGCTCGACCACTAAATTACGACACTTCCAGAGAAGGAGCGAGGGTTCTGTGTCACAATTCAATGGGATCGATCCTATGGCAAAGAGAAAAATACAACGAGGTGCAACAAGTGGAGGTGGAATCCTATCTTACATGCACAAAGTTGGAAAAATGAATTTTTACCAAAAGACCTTTAAAAATGACCTAACTCTCAAAACATTTCCCAAATACCCAAAGTAACACTTATCGTAACATCCCTCGAGAAACTCAAGAAACATAGTAAACGATTTTCAAGATAGAAAAAATGACAAAAGGATCCAAAAAATGACAAAAAGGGGCTAAAAAGTCTATAAATAGAATGATGGCAACTTCGTATCACAATTGTAACTTGAGAATTGACCAAAAGTAAAAAAACACCCCTTTGTCGAAAGAGTTGATTCCGGGAGCTTTAGTGGACGAAACACACTTATGTTTGGGCCAAGTAAGTTCATACTAACCTCTCTTGCATTTCCATCTTTCATTTTTTCATTTATTTTTGTTTTTTGGGGGTCGCTGACCTTTAAAGAGGTCGGCCCTGCGTGTACGCGGGTTGTCCAAGCACAACCTACATGTACACATGGGAAGAAGATAAGATGCTCGCATGTGCACATGACTGTCCCCAAGACAACTCACATACACCCTTCAATAAGTGAGAAAAAATGAAAATGCAAGAGTTAACTCTCCATTGACTTGTTTTTGCAGGATGTATGTGCATTGGAGAGAGAGGGAGCATGAGGACATCGATTTTTTGGTCTCTGAGGACCCTGCTGCTATCATTGTTTTGCACAATGCAAGTTTATAAAATTCTTCCAATGTCTTTTTATTAGGGCACAACCCAGTTTGCTAAATGCATTGACAGATTAATGGCATCTTGACGTAGAGGCATTCATGCTCGAGGGGTAGTCGTTGACTCCAATGACTGAAGATATTTAATTCCTGACTAGTCTCTCGAGGAAAGGGGATCCAGTCAACTTGCACACTTTTCCCCCCGGGCCACACAACATCGAGGATTTGATTGGGCTCCATGGCGAGGATGGTACTGAGAAAGTAGGTTCTCAAGTGCATATACATAATATCAACAACCTATCACTCAAAGTGATAGTTATACTTATTGGGTGGACACTGGATCCGTAGCTTTACATCAGGCCTTATGGGTGCACATGCATTGTGAGGTACAGTTCTTAAATGCACAAATTTTTGGAGTACCACCATGTTGGATTGCATGAAGAGACAACTAACAGAGTGTCAGATATGGGAGCACCATAAATTCGGGTTTGGGACTGTTTTGTGCTCCTTTTTCTTCGAGAGGGTACCTAGTCTCAGTCCTTGAGAGACTATATGAGGGAACGAGGCCTCTCTCCCAGCGCTATGCAGATGGGCGGTGTTGTTTCTGCGACAGGGGGGAGGGAGTACCATCGAGGCTTTCGATGATAATTTTTTTGACTGGTGGGCATGACAGATTTTGACAATAGAGGACTACCCCTATGCTAGGATCAATTTTTCTAGGGTTCTTGACATGCCTTTACCTCCTGGAGCGGAACGAGGAGAGATGGGTAATTTTTCTTTTCAAAGTTATTTAATTTTTATGTCTTTTGTATATATATCAATTTTTTTGTATACCAGAGTATCTGACACTTATGTATTTGTTATGTACAGATGTGGGGCTAGTGCATCCAACAGACTTCTCGAGGTCTAGGTGACATCCTAGACTAGAGGCAGGACCATCTGGAGCTGCCAGACCAGGAGAAACAACAAGGGGCCTCCATCCGGAGAGGTTGAGAGAGTATTGAGATGGGTAGAGAGGAACCTTACCATGCTCACTCCTACAGTCCCTATGGCAGAGATCGAGGATCGCCCACCGTCGATGCAACCTCATGTAGTTGGGGTGCCATGAACCTAGGTCTAGCTCTTTCGACGTTTGGAAAAAGTTGTTGTTCACTATGGAAGGGCCAATAGGCCCCACCCTTAGCTAGGCTAGACTACTTACGTGTCGAGAGAAATTTTTGTATATTTTTGTGGGCATAAGCCCCGTGACTCTTACTGGACATATTTTTGAGGCGCTTGTGCCCACCCATGTATTCTGATATATTTTGATATATATATGGATACTTTTCATCTTTTTATGTTTTATGGGTTACATCTATTTTACAAATGTATTTACATGTACGTGTGTGTTCTTTTTCTTACATGTGTGAAATATGCCAATCTAATACATGATTATCTAGAGTATCTGTGATTTGATTCAATCTCCTAGGAACATGGATATACGTAATGTAATCAAAGCTTCGTTCTAAGAGACGTACCCTAAGGAACCTTCGGTGTAGAGTAGGATCGTAAATGCGGTAAACCCCATTTAACTGAGACACATCCAGTTGAGCATCTAGGTAGACCCAGAGGTGAGAGATACCATGCGACAAAGAGTCACGAAGAAACTCTAAGATTGTGTTTTATTCGACGACATTGTTTGTGGCGTCGCCTAAACAAATACCTCCTGAAGATAACAACTGGCCCTAAGGTGTGAAAATCACCCAAGTTGTGGAAGCAAGCCTCCGAGTGTGCCAGCTAGCATCATCCGCAAACCCAATGAACACCTCTGATTCACTTGACATATGCCACAGTGAAAAATATGACATAAAAAATGACATGTTCATAAAACCAAAAAGACAAAAACTAAAAAGAGAATGTACAGGACTAAACATATGTTACAAGAATTCACCCAAGGCGACCCACCTACGAGTAATAATTCTTGAGGTAGAGCCCATTTCTAGGCTCCTCCAAAGCATTTCCCTCAAATTCCACTAGACGATAAACACCCTTCTTTAGAACCTCCTCCATGATGAAAGGTCTGAACCACATAGGTTTGAACTTGCCTGCCCCCAGGGGGTCCTTATCTTGGTCATAGACTACGACAAGGTTGCCTTCAGAGAAAATCCGAGGATGGACGGATCGATCATACTGACACTTGAATTTTTGTTTGTGAGCCTCGTTCGCCAAGGCTACATCCTGACGCTACTCATCGAGCTACTCAAGATACAATAAATTCTCTTCAAGTGATGAAGTGTCTAGCAATAACTATACTGGCAATTTAGAGAGGGGATATGACACTCTATAGGCAAGAAAACTTCCATCTTGTAAACGATTTGAAAAGGTGTGAAACTGGTTGCAGTGTTAACAGATGTTCGGTAGGCCCATAATGCTGAATACAACATCAAATGCCAATTTGACCTGGCCAAATCGATTGTTCGTTGTAATATAGTCTTCAGGGATTCATTCACAGCTTCCACCTGACCATTCACTTTTGGGTAGTAGGGTGATGAATGTTCTTGCCTCAATCCAAGATTTGATGTTAACTCAGACATCATTTTGTTCTGAAAGTGACTGCCATGGTTAGTGACAATCTCTCTCGGGATGCCAAACCTTGCTATTATCTGGTTAAACAAAAAGAGAGTTGCAGTCTCGCCATCATCTTTAAACGTTGGCATAAATTCGACCCACTTTTTGAAGTATTCTACTGCTACAATGATATAATGGTTCCCCCTTGCAGAAGGAGGGTTGCATGTAGCGTAATCAATCCCCCACTTGGTGAAGGGACCAACTGTAATGTCAGGAAATAAGGGAGCAGGATGTTCCCTCATCTTATGAGAGAATATCTGACACGGGTGGCACTTCTTGACCGATTCAACATAATCTTTGATTAATGTCGGCCAAAAGTAACTAGCTCGTAGAATATTTTAGTCTGTTTCCAACCCAGAAAAATGACTGCCACATGCTCTAGTGTGGCAATCATTAAGTACGTTTTTCGCTTCTTCATGGGTGAGACAACGATGGATGAAATATACACCTTGAGGATACAGAGTGTCCTCGAGTATGCGATATTTTTTGGCCTAATGGCATATACAACGACGCTCATCACGAGAAGCAGAGGTAGAGAACTTCAAAGTCTAGATATAGACTAGTATATCTCCGTACCATGGGTCCGAAGACGTGATCAAAAACATGTCTCCTTGGATAGGCGACTCCTCCAGGATAACATCTTCTAATTCGACCAGAAGATCGAAGATGAGTTCCGCAAAGACCAACGACTTCTTGGACTTCGCCAAAACAAAATCCAAGTCGAATTCCTGGAGGATAAATATCCGTCTACTGATCTTTTCACCAATTACACGTCATGTCAACATGTATTGAAATGGATTCACAATGGCAATGATGGTGGTCTTGCGAAACAACATGTAATGACGAAACTGTTGGACAACATGGACTGTTGCCAATGCAAGTTTTTCAATGTGGTAATAATTGAGTTTCGGTCCAATGAGACCTCTGCTCAGGTAATAAATCACATATTCTAAGAGAAAAACATCCTTCTAAACCAAGACCATATCGATGGTCGACTCCGCAGTGGCCAAGTACAATAATAAATCTTTATTATAATTGGGTGGCCGCAGCAGAGGGGTAGAAGTAAGGGTGCATTTCAATGCTTCGAAAAAGTGTTGAGCGACTTCGTCCCAATGAAAAGGAATGTCCTTCTTCAATAAACGCATGAAATCTTTTTTGATCTCGGCATAGTTTGCGATGAAACGTCATAAGAAGTTCGCTTTTCCCTATAGGCTCTGAAGCTGAGGGACTGTGCACAGGAGAGGAAACTGAACTATCACCTCAACCTTAAGAGGATCGACCATGATCCTTGTTGTTGAAACTACGAAACCTAACAGACGACCTGATGTGACGTAAAAACTGCATTTGTTTGGATTCAAGCGGATCCGATAACAACGACATTGCTAAAAGATAAGTCGTAGGTGTGTGGGATGATCATCTCTCTTGTGAGATCATGATGCTAAATCATCGAGATAAGCCTTGAATATGTGTTTGAGATCGTGGAAAGCAAAAGATATGGTCCGATGAAATGTAGCTCCAACATTTTTCAGACCAAAAGTCATATTCCAATACGCAAATGTACCCCATTGACAAATGAAAGTGGTTTTGTGTTGGTCTTCAGGCTTCATTTGTATATGATTATATCCCGAAAAACCATCCATGAAAGAAAAGGCTTCACAACCTGTGCATTCATCGCCTATTTGGTCAATAAATGGTGTGGGGAAACTATCCTTTGGATAGGCCTTGTTCAAATCATGGAAGTCTATACATACGTGAATCGTGCCCTATTTTTTGTTGACTGGAACGAGATTTGACACCCATTGAGTCAGTTAGATAGGGTAGATGAAACCAGCTTGGAGTAGTTTCTCTACTTCAGCCTTAATAGTTGTTGTTTTTTCCTAGGGTTGACTGGATGAAGCTTCTACCGGACCGACTTAGCATCAAGATATGTCGTGATTTCATGTTCGACAATTCTTGGATCTATGCATCACATTTCCTCATATGACCAGGAAAACACATCACAAAATTATTTAAATAAATTTGTGTAGTTTTGAATCTCCTCGGGGGAGGAGTTGACTTTGACGAAGATATTCTCCATGACGCCAGGGAATTTGGAGATATTGATGGGTATCATTTGAAAAATGGTTTCCATATTTCCTTCACTGTAAACAATGTGTGTAGCCAAAGGGTTGATAGGACAAACCTTATCTCCAGTCATAGTTAGAGTGAATTCACCTGCTTCAATTCTTCTTAACTCTGGGAGGAAGTAATATTTGTGATGAAGATCATCCTAGGGTTTGTCCAGACTAGTCATTGCCTCAATAATCGCCTCATCTGAGGGCAAGACTAAGTCTAAAAAATCAGTATTGGCGAGGGGACCTTGAGCCCATGTAGGCTCGAGAACCGGATCCAAATTCTATGCGGGAGTCAGATCAAGGTTGGTGGAAGCTTGTTGAAATATAGAGTACGCAACTTCTACCGTGGACAAAGGCATGGCCATGCCATGGTGCCCTGTCCCTTCCATCGTGGTTTATGGGGAAGGAAGAGTCCATAGATCGTTAAAGTAATTCATGCGAAATGATGAGATTTGAAAGATTTCAGCCCTAGGCTTGTCGGGGACAATCGACATGAAATGGACATTGTCGGTCGAAGGCGGGTAATCAAAGGTACCCATCAAAGGTGGGCACAAACCAACCCCTACATTGACGATGTCGGGCTGAGGGTTATCAATCATCAAGACCGTGGATACCCCTGATGAAGGTTCAGGACAGGAGAAGGATAATTGATCAATGGTGATGATCTGACCCTCATGTGGAAACAACAAGACCCAAAAAACTGTCGCGACCACTACTTGCATAACGTAGGTCCAACTCCTTCCTAACAAGAGATTGTAGTCAAGAGATGCATCGACCACTTCAAATTCGACGCACACAGTATTCCCTCCTAACTGAATGAGAAAAGAGGGGATGATTCCATGCGGTTGGAAAAAATGACCGCCGAAAGTGGTGAGAAGAGTAGGTGACAGAGACAAAATGGGTTGGCCAATGGCCTTCCAACACGCCAAAGAAAACATGCATGTTGAGGCGCCCTCATCAACCACTGTGCAGAAAATGTTCTGAGTAAATTTTTTTGTGGTGTAAGCCACTACTATCTGAAACACTATGTGGTAAGGAAGACGAGGTTTTAAGTAGGTCATATCAAGCATGATCATTCCTAGATTACAAGTCTTAGCAGATCCTAAGGCAACTAACAGAGCCTTTCTCTGGGAAGGGCAACTCTGGAGGACTTCCAAAGAAGATATCGCACAAGGGGTTTGTGACAAATCCTCCACCACAGAGTAGTTCTAGGGGGCCCTTGCATTTGGGTTGTGGGAAGATTTCTTGAATGCACCTTTGGGGATGCGTGTCATCGTTTCGCCCAATGTCTTCTCTATTTGGAGAGGAAGTTGTGGGTTTTCTACTTCTTTACTCTTTTCATAGGTGCTTGGAATTCCGTAGTCGCGTGTCCTAGTCTCTATATCAACAATAGATTTCATCATGTACACATTTGTGGATGAAAGATTACTCGCAGATGGAGGGGGTCCCTAACTACCCCATTCCGTGCTTGAAAAGGATTGAGTCAAATTTTACCCATGTGGAAATGGATTCGTTAACACTGAAGGTTGTTGTTGTGTCAATAACTTCTGGGCTTCTGCAAGCCGAAGGCACTGGTGAGTCAGGTGGTCTTCCTTGCAAAGATTACATGGATACTTCAACTTCTTCTTTTCAGTGTTTCCCCCTCCAACATTATCGGTATGTTTCTTATCCCCCCTTACCCTTCTTTCATTGTTTCTTCTTTCCTTCAAGCTACTAGGTGGCCTTTGGGTTTGTCGATTGCACACTGTGTACATCCAAATTTTAGGTAGGGGGAATAGCCGAACCAGTGGTCTAGCTGGCCGTTGTCTACTGTATCAACAATTGTTGTAATTGATTTGAGAGATAATCAACGGGATTTGTTTGCGTTGAACCAATAATACCATCAGCATGTGGTGTAGACCTCTGTCTAGTCTTGTCAAGTATCGACCATGGTGCATCTGGCTAAACTTCGTAAAGTAAACCATATTTAGAGTAAATCAGTTTTAGTTGTTGGGCTCTCATTATCGCATCTTCCTCTAAAAACACCCTCGACGTTGCAACGCCTTCAGAAAACTGGGGTACCAAAGACTTAAGGAACCACTCAAGAAGGAATGCTGGTGGGACTAGCAATTTTATCAAACTCTTTTGGTGTCTCCATTCTCAGATGTGATCTGAGATATGGTCCTCTTTTTTCTGCTCAAAGTTGGCTAACAATTCGATGTCGGTGTCGTATCTCACAGGTAATTGGAAATGATTTTAAAAATCCATTTCCAATTCGCCAAAGTGTTATAACCCTAAAATGCACTACACAGGTTTACCTGGCATCAGGCCAACTCATGCCTCTTCCTAGCCAAAGCCATGCTGAATAAAACCTTGAAAAACCACTTAAAATAAG
>ML813821.1:157393-170728 GCA_009831015.1 Picea engelmannii | reverse complement strand
CTACAAACATTTATGTTGTCATTTCCTTTGTTATCACGACCACTTAACACAGTCTCCACCATTGGCTCAAGTTTGTACCACTGCCCACCCTTTAAAAATGCATAAGTATTCTTCCTTCCATCATGGAAAACTTTTCTATCAAACAACCATAGTCTTCCGAGTAGTACGTGACACACATCCATCTCTACTATGTCACACAATAATTGCTCACTAAAATTTCGAATTGAAAATTTAACAACATTTCTCAATCATAGTCACATGTTGTCCTCTTTTCAACCACGAGACTCGATACAGATTCAGATGTGGAATACTTTTTAATTTTAACTTCTCCATTAGCTCTATGGATACTAAATTTTTTGTACTTCCACCATCTATGACCAAATGACAACACTTGTCCTGAATTTTGCACTTAGTTTTAAAAACATTATTTATTTGTTCATGTTCTACTGTCGTTGTCTCAGGCTTAAGTAGCACTATTCTAAACATTAAGTTTTCTCTCTACTCCTGTTGAAGCTCTTTCACATTGCTACCAGCAAATGCTGCCTCATTTGCCTAGGTAACTTTTTTTATGGCCTCATATCTTCTCCCTCTATTATGCTTCATTGGACATACTAATTCCTTGTGACCTTCTACTCTGCTTCAGTAACAGGTGATCACATACTTACCTTTGCCTCTTCCAAAGCCACTTCCTCCTTTTGTTTTCTCGTTGCTAGTCCCTTCATCTTCCTTTTCACTTCTTCTAGCAGTACTTGCTCTACCCCTACCTCTATTTCATTTTCCCTAAAAATTCTGTCGCAACCTTCTATCAATCTTCTCTTCCACCTTCAAAGAAACTTGACAAGCTTCATCTACATTACAAAAGTAATGCATACTTATCTCAACCTGAACACGATATTTCAACCCATTTACGTATCTCACCACTCTTTGGTACTTTGGTTTCTTTATTCCTGATTTGAGCAACATTTTGAAAAATTCCTTGGTATATTCATGAACAAATGTATCTTTCTACCCTAAGTTTTGCACCTGCTTGCACAAATTTGATTGGTAATCAACATGTAGGAATTTCTCCTTATTTTGCTCATCATCTTCCTCCAGGTTCTAATCTTCTCTTATTGATTGTCTACATTATCCTTCTATAACATACCCCATTAGAGTGCAACATGACTCTTTAGCTTAGTCATGGCGAATTGAACCCGATTGGGATCCTGAACATTTTCATACTCAAAATATCTTTTGAGATATCCTATCCAGTTAATGAGAGTCTTGACTTTCAAACTACCGTTGTAACATGAAATTTCCACCCTTGCACTGCCTTTGTATTTTAGAAAATATATCAAATGTACTACTGGGTCTACTTCCTCAACACGTCATTCTTCTTCAGGCTCATCCTTCGACTCTGAATCTGTTTCAACATCTCCAAGCCTTTTGGTTTTCACTTCTTTTATCCTCCTTCGCAATTCCTTTAATTCTCTATTCCTAGCACCTCCTTGTGTTGCTCCTACTCTTCATGGTGACATCCCTACAAGTTGTCTTGCAGCCCGCAATAGAACTAACATTCACATGCCTTACTTTCATGCAATGTCCCTCACAACTTAGGAGCTAAACCAAGTATGATACCACTTGATGCAGTCATGCTCGATCATGTACTCAACCAACTATAGAACCAAGATTATGCCATAGAGTACACAACTAATCGCTAACAACATTAACATAAATTTAACAACTTAAAGAATGCCAAGAGGAAATTACAGTCAAAGGAAAATGGAAAGAAGAAACAATACCATTAAACATGGACTCAATATTGTTTATTAACAAGACATAAAATAGTCTCTCACAGTCTCATTACATTCTCAGCTAGTTTAGTACAATTTTCATTCAATCTTAATGACTGGAGGTGTGCTTTTTGTTCCACGTTGTCCATCCAAAATCGATGTCCCTTCGTCTTCTTTATTCTCCTGTAGACATTCGCCTTCTATATCTCTCCCTTCCCCTTAATTTTTATTTGTTTCTATATCTCTCCCTTCTCGCGTGTGAACCACACTGAAGTGGCCCTGAACTGAATAGGAAAAAATGAACCCCTTTCTCTATTGTGTTTTTCCTCTATATCTTCCTTTTGTTTCTTGGTAGCCGAATCGTCTCCTTTTCCCAAATGTTTCTTGTTTTCCTCCACCAAAATGCGTTGGACACTGGGAATCTATAACAATCCAAATTCTCAACCATCTTCCATCACGCGGTTGGCCCACCAATTGTCACAAAATTCTTGCAAGACACGTGGATACATGATTTGCAACTCTTTAACATAATTTTCCACTCGCTTGGAGTTGCAATGACGTGTGTTACATCATAGTTGTTGCAACAATGGTAGTCACATCACTAGTGTTACAACATGTTTTATTGCACGGGTGTTGCAGCGACAGTGTTACAACACCGGTAATGCAACAATGTGAGTTACTCATGGGTGTTACAGCAACAGTGTTACAACACCGATGATGCAACAATGCGAGTTACAACACTGGTCTTATAACAATGTGGGTTACAACACGGGTGTCGCAACAATGAGAGTTATAGCACTGGTGTCACAACAATGGGAGTTGCAACACTTATTTCACCCTACAATTTACTAACTTAAAGTTGAAACATGTTGGTTGATACAGATTGCTTAAGGCCAAAGATGCTCCCGCATCAATAAACAAAGTGAACAATGTTTATCTTCAACTGTAAGAAGTAGATATCTAATAATTATGAAGTTATATTTAAACCATAAGCTTTGTCATCTCAAGATCAATAAAAAAACTTGAGTACAATATGTCGAGAGTGCATCATTGGTTGAATTTTCATATCTCGTATTACGTGTAGAAAAGATAGTTATTTTTTCTAAAATTATTGTTATTATTTTATTTAATTATGCCAAAGGCATGTAATTAGGAATATGGTATCCTTTAAAAAGGGTTGGCTTGGCAAAACTTGTCAACCAATACTATTTGTCTTGAAAAACTATTACTCTACTTATCCTTCACTACTTATACTTGGGCATTCTGAGAGATTTTGTGGAACGATCCCAACCCCCAACTGGGTCACATCATTGCTAAAATGACCCATTAAAAATTCATGATGCTAAATATAAATGTAGAAAGTAACACACAACATGACATTCAAGTTCATTCAGTTGTCCATACTCAATAAAATAACATAAATATAATTACTCTTATTGTGCACAACAACAACTAAATACATACAACATTATTCAACCACTTAAATAGATATATGAATGCATCATTATTGTCACAACAAGCAATAATAACCAATCATATCTTAGAGTAAATTGCACAACATCTATATCAATAATATTCATGAATAGACACAACAAATAAGAACACTTATCTTATAAAATGTGCAACCTACTGCAAAGGATGGGCGCTCCTCCTAACCATAGCCTTGTTGTTCCAGTTCTCCCGAGCTAGGGCTATGAATACACAAGAGACAATAGTCCCCGAGGCTGGTTAATGTTCCCTTCTTAACAATCAACTCATAGCTAATTCCAGTTCACCAACTCTCTTCCCCTCAACCTACACAACCCAAGGGATGGAATCCCCCTTCTCTGCTCACAATCCCTCATGCCTTTTCACTCCCCTCCAGGGCTTCCAGCACAGGCTGGACATGAATTCTACTTGTTGGCTCCTTAGGAATTCTACAACTACAACACGAATTCGCTCAACAACAAAACACATGCCTCCTTGAGCGAATTTTGAATAAAACTTCACTCACAGTCCCCCAACCTCTTTCTCTATGAAATTTCAGCTCTAAAACAACTGCCAAATGTTCCCACGATAACTACCTTCAAGCTTCAACACTTATAACTCCATTGTTGTCCAAATAACTCCATGTAAAAACAACTCTCCATCCAAAAACGTGGAATTCATAATTCTGGTCCCCTACCCATATGGATTTCGTCCCTTTCTCTTGCTTATTTTACTTGCACTCTTCCCCAAGTTGATTGTACTCAGCCCCCATGCTCTCAATAACTATGGGATGCGACCCTCACACCCACCCTCTTACATGAATTCAATGATTGGGCCCTAGAACACTCAACAACTAATGGAAGGTTCATGGTAAGGATAATTTTGAAAGAAATAAGAAATGGGTTTTGGTCTAATAGACATGCGTAAACTCTCCCCCTTGGATCCCATCCTTCTCTTGTGGATACTTACCCCCAAATCTCCGTTCGTGTCCATCTGCAACTGGCGATACATTTTATTCATTATATTCAATTTATATCATTTACATATTACATTGTTTTGGCTCTCAGCCACATACTACATTTATAATATACATCACTTGGCTCTCGACCATGTACTACATCTACAATATACATCGCTAGTTTGGGGTTTGAAAATGGGGATGTTACATTCCTCTCACCCTACAAACTATATTTTCCTTAGTGCACATAACCATATAATTTACACATTGACACATATAAAAACATTACATCAAAATACTTGATAATTTTGCAACTTAATGACTCAAGCAACAATTCCAACCAACAACTCCCTTTCCCCTCAACCCCCACATTGGTCGGACATGAATATTAGAGTTGTGGCTCCAGGAACTTTAGCTGCCAAAATTGAGTCTTCATTTACTTATGTACAAATGTACATTAATTTTTCTTCAAAATTTTCAAAAATTCGCGGGTATGCTTCCCACATGGCTTCCTCTTGCTTCCATGTAGTTTCTTCAGGACCGTAACAAGTCCATTGAGCCATTACCAAACCAATGGCTTTGTTCCTGAGCACTTTGACTTTCCAGTCTAGGATGTGCACTGGTTCCACTTGGAAATCCCCTTCGTGTTCCACTTGGATCACATTCCAATCAATCACATGATTAGGATCATGTACATACTTTTTTAATAAAGACACATGGAACACGTTATGAATTCTCATGGATGCAAGTAATTATATTATGTATGCAATTATTCCTATGTTTTCTAAGAATTCAAAAGGACCACAATATCTTGTTGCGAACTTTGGGCAACTTCCTAGTTTCAACGAGCTTCTCTTGGCTTTAACTTTTAAAAACACATGCTCTCCCACTTTGAATTCTCTATGTGTTCTTCTTTTATCGACATAATTATTTTTCCTATCCTGGGAAACTTTAAAGTTATTCCTGATCTTTACCATCTATTATTCCATTTCCTTTAACAATTCTGGCTCAATCACGACTCTGTCTGCTAGGTTATCCCAACTTACTGGTGTGTTGCATTTTTTGCCATATAATGCTTCAAATGAGCTCATCTTCAATGATTCTTGATACCCATTATTGTAGGCAAACTCAACTAAATGGATATAGTCCTCCCACCTAGAAGGCTTGTCCATTACATACATTCTCAACATATCCTTAATTATCCGATTAATTCTCTCTGTCTGCCATCTGACTCTAGGTGATATGTTGTACTGAAATTCAAATTTGTCTCAATTCCCTTAAATAACCCCTTCCAAAAATTGGAAGTGAACTTGGGATCTCGATCTGACACTATTGCCTTAGGCACACCATGTAGCCTAGCAATCATGTTGATTTATACAATATTGGCTACCTTATTAGTTACTTTTACCAAAATGAAATGTGCAACCTTTGTGAGCTTATCCACCACTACCATGATGGAATCATGTTGCATTTCTATGTTGGGCAATTTAGTAATGAAATCGATAGTAACAACTTCCCATTTCCATTAAGGAATGGGCAATGGCTACAAGAATCTTGTTGGATGTTTGTGATCAGCCTTTAGCTTCTGACATTCCATGCATCTAGCCAAATAATTAGTGACATCTTTCTTCATACCATGCGAAAAATATTGGCCTCTTACAGTTGCAATAATTTTCTGATATCCTGGATGTTTAGCATATGACACATTATGCATCTCCTTTAGAACTAAATTTCTCAATTCTTGAGAACTGGGAACATAAACTCTGTTTTGAAATAAGAGGATTACATCCTCTTCCAACTTGTAATCCTTATATTTATGTTGTATTCATGTTGTTGTGAGATTTTCTTAACTTGCACATATTGTTGATTTGTTGTTACACCTCTAAAATGGTTGGCTTGGCAAAACTTGTCAATCAATACTATTTGTCTTGAAAAACCATTACTCTACTTATCCTTCACTACCTATACTTGGGCATTCTGAAATATTTTGTTGAACGTCCCCAACCCCTAGCTGGGTCACGTCACTGCTAAAATGACCCATTAAAAATTCATGATGCTAAATCTAAATGCAGAAAGTAACACACAACATGACATTCAAGTCCATTCAGTTGTCCATACTCAACAAAAGAACGCAAATATAATTACTCTTATTGTGCATGACAACAACTAAATACATACAACATTATTCAACCACTTAAATAGATATATGAATGCATCATTATGCTCACAATAAGCAATAATAACCAAACATATCTTAGAGTAAATTGCACAACGTCGATATCAACAATATTCATGAATATACACAACCAATAAGAACACTTATCTTATAAAATGTGCAACATGCTACAGAGGATGGATGCTCCTCCCAACTGTAGCCTTGTTGTTCTAGTTCTCAACAACAAAACACCCCTGATCTAGGGCTATGAATACACAACAGACGGTAGTCCCTAAGGCTGACTAATGTTCCCTTCTCAACAGTCAACTCATAGCTAATTCTAGTCCACCAACTCTCTTCCCCTCAACCTACACAACCTAAGGGATGGAATCCCCCTTCTCTGATCACAGTCCCTCAGGCCTTTTCACTCCCCTCTAGGGCTTCCAGCACAGGTTGGACATGAATTCTACTTGTTGGGACCTTAGGAATTCTACAGCTGCAACACGAATTCGCTCAATAACAAAACACGTGCCTCCTTGGGCGAAATTTAAACAAAAATTCACTCACAGTCCCGCAACCTCTTTCTCTACGAAATTCCATCTCTAAAACAACTGCCAAACATGCCCACGATAGCCACCTTCAAGCTTCAACACTCATAACTCCATTGTTGTCCAAAGAACTCCATGTAAAAACAACCCTCCATCCAAAAATGTGGAATGCATAATTTTGGTCCCCTACCCATATGAATTTCCTCCCTTTCTCTTGCTTATTTTGCTTGCACTCTTCCCCAATTTGATTGTACTCATCCCCCATGCTCTCAATAACTATGGGATGTGACTCTCACACCCACCCTCTTACATGAATTCAATGATTGGGCTCTAGAACACTCAACAACTAATGGAAGGTTCATGGTAAGGATAATTTTGAAAGAAATAAGAAATGGGTTTTGGTCTAATAAACATGGGTAAACTCTCCCCCTTGGATACCTTCCCTCTCTTGTGGATACTTAACCCCCAAATATTCGTCCGTGTCCATCTGTAGTTGGTGATACATTTTATTCATTATATTCAATTTACATCATTTACATATTACATTGTTTTGGCTCTCGGCCACGTACTACATTTACAATATAATCACTTGGCTCTCGACCATGTACTACATCTACAATATACATCGCTAGTTTGGGGTTTGAAAATGGGGATGTTAGATTCCCCCCCCTACAAACTGCACTGTCCTTAGTGCACATAACCATATAGTTTACACATTGACACATACAAAAACATTACATCAAAATACTTGATAATTTCGTAATTTAATGACTCAAGCAACAATTCCAACCAACAACTCCCTTTTCCCCTGAACCCCCACATTGGTCGGACATGAATCTTATAGTTGTGGCTCCAGGAACTTCAACTGCCAAAATGGAGTCTTCATTTGCTTATGTACAAATGTACATTAAGTTTTCTTCAAATTTTTTAAACATTTGCGGGTATGATTCCCACATGGCTTCCTCCTACTTCCATGTAGTGTCTTCAAGATCATAACAGGTCAATTGAACCTTTACAAAACCAATGACTTTGTTGTTGAGCACTTTGAATTTCCAATCTAGGATGTGCACTGGTTCCACCTAGAAATGTTAAGTTTTGAGCTATTATTAGGTTTCATTTCAATTTACTAGATAATAATAGCATAGGTAGGATCATTGAGAGAAACACAATCACAAGATACACATCATTTATCCTGGGAAACCCTCATGGGGGAGAAAACCCAACAAAAAATTCCTTAATATAGATAGCCAATATAATGCCAAGATAATAAACCAAAAACACTAGAGAATATCCAACACTGAGCAATGCACCTCTCTCTTCGTTCTTCTCCCAATTGCAGCTACCAAACTTGTGCACTTGATGAGTCAATGAGTGAGTGAGATAATGAGGCGCTAGCCTCCTTTATTTATAATAGTTGGTAGGCACTGTAAATGTGTCTCTGCACTCGGCAGGGCCGACTTCTCTTCTTAGTGGTTAAAACCACTTTAATTAGGCCTAAGGGCATGTTGACGATTAAAATCGCAACGAGGAATTTCGCCCGCAAAGTATTGCTAAAGCCTATTATTTAAACTATGCTAATAATATATAATGCTAGTAGGTGGGACCCCCTTGTAGACTGGAGACTCGGAGATAATCATATCACACATTTTATGTTGTTGTTTCGATGTTGCTTACAGGGTCTTATATGGTTGACGATGCAGTTATGGTTTCATTTTTGACATAGTGATAGGTGGATGATGCATTTTATGGGATGTTTTGTTATTCAAAGCTTTATTTTTATATGAGGGGCATATATTTACAATTGTCATGTTTAATCACATCACCATGATTTATTACCTGGCTACACATGCACAAGAAATATGTTGGTAATGACATAAACAAAAACAAAGGGAACAAACTTATGAAAATAATCCAAAAGGAAAGGGCCTATGTTTATGCTATGTTAGAAGTTATGTTATGGTTATGCGATTTTCATTTGAGTTATTGTGGGCGCATATAATATGGAAATGCATATGGTATGACATAAGGATTTGGCAAGGGTTAACGTAAATATTTTGGGTGGTGCATTAGGCAAGGAATAATGGTCACAGATTTCAATGGTGGAAATTAATGACATGGTTAAAAGTTATGGTGAGTGTTGGCTGTACTGTACTTCGGAATTGAATGGAAGAGGAGATGGAAGCGACGTGCAGTAATTGCACATCGCTCCATACTCCCCCCATCAGGCCGTCACCCTAGTATGGTTATTGTTGCATTTCGATCTGCTGGTGATTAAGCTTTGAAATTCAAGCTTGGGGAGAAAAATCTCGGCCAACTCGCCCCTTTTAAGCTATCAGTTACAGGTATGGATCTTTTTCACCCCATCCATGAATTACACTATGTGTATGAACAAACAATGGCTTAGTAATGCTTGGGTTTGTGTTTTCCTGAGAATTGAAACTATGTAAATTCTTGGTTTTTCTCTCTGGAATGACTGTGTGGTTGTTTGATTTGCACATAAAAGAATTGGTTTGGTTGAGTTGTGCATTTGCTGGTTGTTCTATTGGTGAAAATCATGATGGGTCTCTATGGATTTTGAGCGAATATGGGTATTATCGCTCTGTGTATCCTTGCTGGTTGCTTCCTCACAGTTATGAGGGTAACCCTATCCAGTGGTATTCATACTTCCATTTGGTCGCTGTGTATTTTCCAAAGTAATGGTTGTGGGTTTATTCACATGGTCATTAGCTTATCTTCGTGGTCTTGGCATCAACATATCTCAGAATTTGGTCTTAGGGTGGCCATTATGCCAAGATATATGATTTATGGTTGTTGGGTGATATAAGTTATGCCTCAGGTTCTGCATTCCCACTGGCATTGTTATCAAATAATTCGGCTCTTAATAAATTGACAAAGGTTATACCTCTGTGTGTTATGGGTAACTGTCACTGTCCAATGGACATTCTCTTCTCATCTGCAAACACAAAATGCACCATGTGCATCAGTTGTCTACCCTACCCATCGTTGTTTCCCTTGTGGCTAACTATTGCGCCATTGCCCAGACCGAGAGTTATAAGGAACCTTGTGGTTTCTACTATGTTTGTATCGAAGGGTCTTTGCCTATGGTTGATATGTTTTGAGGACCTCCAGTTCTATGTGCGATTTATGACTGAGCCCACTCTTGATTGCTTCTTTTTATTCGTTGTGACCGACCCCGATTTAAAAAAAACCCCAACTGTTCTTACTCTTGTCTAGCATCTTCTTGGTTGTCAAGGATTGGTTGTAAAGTGGAGTGGTTATGACAGTTGCGTCGAATACCTATCTCATCTTTATTTGACTAAATTTGTTGAAAAGTTATGATTGGGAATGAGAGATAATGTGCAGTCAAAGGCTTTCTCTTCTCGTTATACCCTCGATCATTGTGTTCTTACAACATGGTGTTAATTACAAGTTGGTGACTACTGTGTGTTTCATTAGTCCCGATCGGGATCATAGAACATTATGGAATTGATAATTGTGTTTATTTCGTTATGTTTACTGTGTATCTATTATGGAAGCATCGTGCATGTTGTAAATAATTGCATCAACAATGATGAAGCTCAGGTTTTATATTATGGTTTCATTGCAAAGTTTTATTGGTTGATATGATGAAGAGTGTATGAAATCGGACAAGTTTCAGAAGTCTGTTCAATTTGGAAAAGGACCTGGGCATATGTTTTAAATTGGCCGATTGTGAATTTATGGACAATGTATGATATTTTTATAGCAATGTATTATGGATAGAGGTGGAGCAATATTGCTGTGTGTTTTCTTTCGATTCTTAAAAGGAAAGGAAAGAAATTAGAGACCAAGCATTCTCTTAACAGGACTGTTGAAAGCCGTTTCGATTATGAGTATGATTGCAGATTGTGCTAATTGAGAAAGCCGTTTCTATCGAGTCTTTCACTTTGTATTTTACAGTCTCTGTACATTTATTTCATTAATAGAAATCATGTATTACTGTATATCTATGTTTATGGTTGCATATCTGATATATTTATGTTATATTATTGAATATCTGCGATATCTCTGTGCGTTTCTTTATTATATCTTCGATCTCATTTCGTGCTGAAAATAATCTGGATCAGTGGTATCAGAGCAGGCTGTTCTTAGTCATTTTTTTCAGTGCATGTCCCCGACGAGGTATGAGTATAGCAAGTTGGGTCTCGAGCTTGTCTCTCTTGAGGACAATCGCTCTCGCACACCCAAGAAACCCTCAATGGCGGAAGAAAAGAAAAACGATGGAGCAGACGATCCTATTAGTCTGTTGCTTGAGCAAGCTCTCACGCGACAGAGGGACGAAATAATGGAGAATTTTTCCCACATCCTTCAACGCCTGCCGATAGCAACAGGCGCATCTTCATCAAGCGACCACTTTGGAGGCACCTCACCTTTCAAGGTACAAGTTAATTTTGATATTCCTGTATTTAAAGGACAAATAGATGCAGAAGCCCTAGACAAATGGTTAAATCTGCTAGAAGGTTATTTCTCTGTTCACAAATTTTCCGACAAAGAAAAGATCACCTTCGCACTCCTTAAATCTCTCCCCCATGTCAAACATTGGTGGGAAACTTATTAGGAGTAGAGTTGCACAGAGGATTCTGAAATATATGGGGCCGATCCCACTTGGGGTTTTTTTGTGGATGCGGTAAAGGAACAATATTACCCTATTGGCAACTATGAGGACCAGTACATGAGATGGACCACACTGCGGAAAGAGAGGGGCCAAGCAGTTCCAGAGTTCACCAATACCTTCCATACCTTGCGCACCAAGCTGGGTATCAAAGACTCCGAATGACATTTGGTTCTGAAATACCGTGGGGCTCTACATAGATACATCCAAACTGAAATGGATTTTCTAGACATCTCATCACTCGGTGTTGCTTATCGATATGTTGTTAAAATCGAGTAGAAATTTAAGCACCAAAACAAACATGATTTTGGTTCTGCAAATCCGCAACAACCAAAGTATAACAAAGACGTCCCTAACAAACAGTCTCCCAAAAACCAGTCCAAGCCACATGAAAAGAAGGGTCACGGGAATACAAAGAAGGACACCGAAAATGGTGCGATTTCCACAAAAGCCCCTTGCACAACACCGATGAATGTCGCTCAAAACAGTCATTGGTGGCCGAGATCAAAGACAAGGAGCCGAAACCTAAATTAGAATCTGATTCTGAAAATAATGGTAAAGGATAGATCATTGACGCAGACCCCACTGCTATTGTCGCGACCACAACAATTCAACTAGAAGAACCAACAGATCCTGAAGAGGGGAAGCGCCTTTTTCATTCAAAGATGTGGGTGAAGGGGATCCCGTTGCATTTTATTGTTGATAGCGGAAGCCAGAAGAACCTCATCTCATCAGAGGTCGTTAAATAGTTGGGATTGTTGACAACACCACATCCGCAACCATACAACATCGGGTGGCTTCGCCAAGGACGAGATCTTCGTGTCAGCTAGCAATGTCGATTGTCATATGGCATCCAACCCTTCAAGGATGAGTTATTATGTGATGTTGCCCCACTAGATGTCTGTGATGTTGTCTTGGGCCAACCATATATGTGGAATGGCCACGCTGTTTATGAGTCTCGACCCCACAGTGTCATTGTTTCTCTAGGGGGTCATCTCTACATAATACCAGAGGTAGTTCCGACTACTGTTCCACCTAAAAAGTGCTGCAAGGTAGTATCTCATATTGCAAAATTTAACTTCTTCACAATCTGTTCAAAATGGGAACAAAAGGACATTGCAACCACTACAGCTTCGCCCCAAGCACCTTCTATCCAACAGAAGCAGGTCGAGAAGGTTGCAGCAAAGCGAAAAGATTCCTTCTGCACACCGTCATCTCATGTAGCCTGACTTGTTGAACAACCTCAACCTCAACAGGTTCATGATAGACTTCCACAAACTGAGCAGCGCGACATCTCCAGAAAGGCAAGCAGCTCACCAAGATGCAGATTCAACAAGCACTTTTCCCTCTCCCCTGGGAACTCAACGCAATGGAGACCATTGCTTTCTAAGGAGGGAGGATTGATCCAGGTGGATATCGGTGGCCACCCACCTTTTTCGACTGGTTCAAAACAGTTTTCTGGCAAATTTGGCAATTTACTATTTTTAGCAGTTTTCACTTCTGGGGCCATTTTGAGGGCCTAAATGAAGGTTTTTTGGGATAATCCCAATTGAAATCTATCCAAAGGAATGATTGAGGCCCAAAAAATGAATCTCCGATGATACCTTTCCAACGAGCTATCATACGCCTAAAACGAAGATTGTATGCAAAAGTTACGACCCCGAGAAGTTGATGTACTAACTTACCCAAACGAGGCCCACATGACTTTTGGCGCTTCATCTCCTAGGGTTAGGTTTTTGGATGTCTAGGACTTTTGGCATTCTTGTTTATTGTAAAAAGGCCTT